>WSYH01014688.1:0-15203 GCA_036426205.1 Ascaphus truei
CATACTGGGTATTTGCTCGAATAAAGTGTGTCGGTGCAGTACTCTCACATGGCCTTGGTCTCAGGCATGGACAAAGGATAGGAAGCCCCTCTGGGGGGAGAAGAACCCGGGAGTAGTTCAATGGGGCAATCGTACGGACGATGTGGGGGTAGTACCTCAGACTTAACTTTATCGAAGACGTCGCTGAACTCTGCATACTCCTCAGGCAAAAGTACCCGTTCCTTTGCCTCGGCCGGGGTAGTACCACAAATGCTACTGGATTTAATGATACAGTTCTTGGTTCAAAAAGAGCTCCATTTGAATGGGATCCTTATTTAGCCAATCCACCCGAGGATTATGAATCTGTAACCAGGGAAGGCCAAGGATTACGGCTACGGAAGGCGTATGAATCACATTAAATTGGATGTCCTCCAGGTGATCAGTACCTGTCTTGAGATGAAGTGCCTGGGTCTCCAGTAAAATAAAGGCCGGCTGAAGCGGTCTTCCATCAATGGCCTCAAGTCCAATAGGTTTCTTCCTAGGTATGAGGGGGATATTGTGACGTTCAGCAAAGCCTTGATCTATAAAGTTGCCCCCGGAATCGAGAAAGGCCTGGGTGGAAACACGAAACCCATTCCCAGAGAGAGTGATGGGAAGAAGGATTCTAGAAGGGTTATCAACAGAAATAGGAGAGAGAGAAATGGTTCCCAGTGAGACTCCCCTAATTCTCATGGGAATTTCGCGTTTTCCTGGCATATTGGGACAAGAGTAGGCCAGGTGTCCAGGTTGTCCGCAATATAGACACAGACCTGCATTCAGGCGACGTTGTTTCTCTAATTTGGAGAGACTCGTACCTCCCAGTTGCATGGGTTCAGAAGTATCCATTGAAGGAAATTCCGTCATGCTCACCTGGACCGGAGTGATTCTGGATGAGGATGATCTGCGGTGTACTCTCTCTGCTTTCCTTTCCTGAAGACGGTGGTCCACTCTAATGCAGATGGCGATAAGGTCCTCCAGATCCGTGGGACGGTCGAAAGTCGCCAATTCGTCCTTTAGGGTTTCAGAGAGGCCCCGCCAGAATGCAGCAGACAAAGATTCATTATTCCAATCCGTCTCTGCGGCCACGGTTCTAAACTCAAGTGCATATTTTGCCACAGGACGATTACCTTGGGATATATAGAAAAGGGTAGAAGCAGCAGATACCTTGCAACCAGGCGTGTCGAACACCCTACGGAACTCCCAGGTAAAGGCTCCGATGTCCTGAGTGAGATCAGACCTTCGTTTCCAGATAGGAGAAGCCCAGGCAAGAGCGTCATCTGTGAGGAGAGAAATAATGTACGCCACCTTGACCCGTGGAGAGGTGAAGTTTATCTCAAATTGAATGAAACATTGATTCAAGAACCCCCGACATTCCTGGGGGTCCCCTCCATAACGGTTGGGCGTAGGTAACCGGGGTTCGTGGAAGGAATGAGGAACGGACATAACTTCCCCAGGAGTGGCAGAACTAGGAACAGACCGGGATTCATGTACAGAGAGAGCGAGAGTTTTAAAATTCTTCTGGATAGTTTGCATATGATGGTCATAAGATGTAAGTCTTTCCTCAATGTTAGACAAAGCGTTGGCGTGCGCGCTCAGGACTCTTCCTACCTCAGCGGGGTCGAAGTTTGTGTGGCTGAGCATACTGTAACGCGTAGCTCACTACAAACGAAGTGCGACCGCGGTGCTGAGGTATGGAATTGAGAAACGCCAACCCACAGCCACGCGGGCGCGTCTACGATGAAGATTGTTCGTGCAATCAGGATCAGGGTTAGAGAGTGTAGAGTAGTTGTATATACTTGCCAGGTCAGGATTGGAGAATAGCGGATCGTTGGGGTACTTTGCCAAGTTCAGGATTGTAGAAGAGCGGATCGTCGGGGTACTTGGCCAAGGTCAGGATTGTAGAAGAGCGGATCGTCGGAGTACTTTGCCAAGGTCAGGAGCGGAGAGAAACGGAGTCCAAGTAACTAGCAGGGTTCAGGCAACAAAGGGTTAATCAGGCAGACAAGGCAAAACAAGGTATCGGGAACAGAATGCAGCAAGGCACGGCGTCACACTGACTATGCTCAGCAAAGGTAAGCTGGAAGTGCAGGGTATATATAGGAGGAGGCTCCAATAGCAAGCAGGGGCGGAACCAGGAAGTGAATCGTCATAGGCTGCTGGTATATACAGGTGCGTCCAATGATGCAGCCGATCAGGTAGGAGGTTGCTTGCAGCCTGCATATGTCACAGGGTTTAGAGGGCGGGACTTGGAGTGTGTGATACTCCCACGCCGGTTCCTTGAGACATCAGAGCAGGGGCGGAGCCTGGAACGCACGTCACTGCCATGCTGGTGTTGTTTACCAACAGAGCGGGGACGGAGCCTACCGCGCGCATCAGCGGGGAGACTAGACGAGCGCCCACGACGTACAGCCAGATGAGGGACGCCGGAACGGCGAATCCTCACAACTAGCAGAACACTTCATTTTTTACATTTTGTTCTGTATTTAAATCCTTTCACATTTTCTATAATTCAATACATCAATCTATATTTTTGCACCATTAACATACAATACTGTATGTTACACGACAGATATACTTTGGATCCATGGGCAATATATACACAGAATCACTGAACTGAAGGTCTTTAAAATATAATAGAAGCCGTTCATAGTTTAGTGAGGGTCTTAATTTACGAACTTCAACTTTACTTACAGTATTTTAAAGGCTATACACGTCTTTTGATTGCCTCTCTGAACTTTGATAAACTACACAGTCAACTCAGTAATTGCAACAGAACTACACAAAGTCCAATTTCATGTATTTTATGGACGTTGATAAATGGGGCTTTCCTAGTTCAAATATGTTTTCTTTTTCTAAGAATGATAAGTTTCAAAGGGATATCCATTGAATTATAGTTTTTTTTTCTATAGATTCCTCTTCTTACAATAATTCAATACTAACAGAACTTATGCACATTATATTACTATATTATAGTGCAGCACATTTAATACGTTATTTAAAAAGTTTACAGTATGTGAAGGATACACTGCATTGAACATTGCTGTTTTTTTAAACTGTGAACTGTGGACTAAATTAACTTTTTTTCACTGAACAGCAGAACAGAGCCAGAGTCTGCTGGAGAAGATACCTAGCAGCCCCTGTATTTTGGCAAGAGTCGGGTGGTGGATGCAGTCACTACTCTTACCCTTTTTGGTCCTGTAGAAAAGAATGCCGTGATTGTAGAGCGGCCTACCCCAACTCATCTTATCAAGATGCCTGCATCAGTGAAGGGTAAGGTTGTGCACTGGTGAGAGATCCTGTTAACTCCTGTTGAGGAGGAATAAGCCTATCAGCAATACTTAGTGTCCATTGATGTGTACATCTGCATTGCCCCAAAACGGACAGCCTGTTGTGGCTCCTCAAGAGCTGCTCCCCACTGCACAGGACCAGCATGCTAAGGGTTAACATTTGCTTGTACTTTTTGGAACATCAACCCCACCAACTGGAATGTTAATGAGCCAAGAGGATACAAAGAACTTTGTTTTCACAGCTGCATTGAATCTCAACCACCGCAGTGTACATTTGCGTTGCCCAAAGGCACACAGCCTGATGGGGCTCCCCAAGAGCTGCTCCCCACTGCACACAACCAGCATGCTAAGGGTTAACATTTGCTTGTATTTTGTGGAACGTCAAACCCACCCACTGGAATGCTAATGAGCCAAGAGGAAACAAATAACTTTGTTTTCACAGCTGCATTGAATCTCAACAATCCCAGTATATACATCTACGTTGCCCCAAAAGTGGACAGCCGAAGGGAAGCCAAAGGGTGTGAGCTGTTTGCTGCAGTTCACTTATGTTTGATGATGTTAAGGCCTCTCTTTTTCAATCTGAAACTCATAAACTCTTTATCCCCTGTACCCAATTTCCCAACTCTATCTGTCCATGAAATGTCTGTGAATTGACTGTATAACCATGTCCTTTTAATGTAACCATGTATTTTTTATAACTCTGGGCCAAGGACATACTTGAAAACGAGAGGTAACTCACAATGTATTACTTCCAGTTAAAATATTTTTATAAATACATTTTTTTCAATAGAATGTTTGATAGTGAGGACGTTTTGCAGGACATGGCACTAGCGAAACTGACCAAAAAGGACCCTTTAGTCTGGGTTCTACTTGATGTGTCACACCACAGGAACTTGAACCAGGCTTAGTAAGGCTGAGAGGGGTGTTTGAAACCGAGTTCAGGACAGTTGGGGATATGATTATCCATATGTACCGGAAGGTGTGATGGACATTATGAACAGTGGGTCAAGAATGCAGTGAAACAATGCATTACTGAACATGGACATGACATTCCCAGAGCTGGTGAGAATATGGCATATAGGTCGCAGTATCGACAAAGACCGGGTGCAATATGTGGACAATGAGGGGTGTATGAGGTCAATAAGGGTACACTTCATAGAAGTACCTGATGGGAAGGGAGGTTTAGTTAAGAAGCCTGACCATGCCAACTACTGTTATACGAAAGCCCTCTGATCATAGAGATCAGTACTTACTGTATGTCATTGTTTGTGGTATTACACTGCCTTGTATTTTTCAAAGCTGTATCATGTTTCGATTATGTAAATGTGTTATTGTCGTAATATCCTGCCTGATACTGGATTTGTATTATGTGAAGAGGTAAATGCATGCGGCTTTGTGTATTATTCTGTGCACTTAGACTTAAGTGTTTAAAATATTTAAACTGTTGTCACACTGTATATTTAAAAGAATGTTGGGGACAACAGTACTGTAAGGGTCCGTCATTCACGCCCTCCCCAACGCGCTCCCTTCCTGTCTAGACCTGCGACCAGGCCTCAAGCCTCTTCTGCCTCCTACAGCGCATCTCGCGGACTGGCGAATGCAAGTGTTCCTTCTAGGGGCGCACACGGACCGAAATCGGGACTAAATGCCATTCCCCTTGGCCCCACCTCCCAGCTTCGCTTGCACAATGACATCATCCCGCTATGCGCGGCACCCGCACACGTGCGCGGAAGCCTCCTCGTTCCTCCATCTAAAGGGATACACCTGTGCTGTCTCCCTCAGGCAACCACAGCCAGGCTTACTCCTGAGTTTGTTCCCAGCTCATTGGACTGTTCTGCCTTATATGCTCAGCCTGCCCTCTGGCACATTGGCTGAGCATAACCTTGTTTATGTATGCTGTGTCCACTGCAGTCCTGCCTCCTGTCTGAGCCATGCCTGTCTTGTCCTGTGTGGCTGGACCTTGTTTGCTTTTTGGATTCCGCACTTCTCCGCTCCTGACCCGGCTTACCAATGACGATCTGTACCTCTCCGCTCCTGACTCCGGCTTACCCACGACAATCCGCACCTCGCCAATTCCGACCTTGGAAAAAGTAACTGCAACGATCCGTACCTCTCCAATCTAGACCTTGGCAAGTATCACTGACCATCCTGACCTCTCCTACCCCGACCCGGCTACCTAGACCTATCTACACTCCAGACGCGCCCTTGCGGCTGTGGGTTGGTATTTATCCAATCCCCACCTCGGCCTCACGGTCACGCCTTGTTTGTGGTGAGCGCATCGTTACAAGTATGTTTTGATGTGGGGAATGTGTAGCCCCCTCCTGGAGGACTTGTAGTTTCTGTAAAGGGTTGATTGTCTTAGGCAGTTAACGGTGTGGACTCACTCAGGTTTCTCTCCCCCCCATCCTGTGATGCATGATGTTAATGAAAGGGTGTATATATAGCCAGTCCTTGTCCTAGAAGCAGGTTCTTCAGAGTTTTGACTGGGGTCCTCCCTGTGAGTCCACGGTTTGTGTGTTTAGGAATCTGTATTAAGATGTATCCTGTCATCCTTTATTGTGTTCCAGTTAGTAGCATGCCCCTTTCAAGCAAGTATCTGTTGGAAGGATCAGGAAGCCTAATCTTTGTGGGAGAGAGATGCCAATTGTCAAGATACACTGTATGTCCATACGAGTGTTTCAGACGACTGTCAATAAAGCACCTTTTCTTTTATAAAAGTTCCTGGCACCCTTCTTCCCATACTTTCATTCACACCAAGCCTGCATCTACCCAGCACCCAGTAAAGGCCTCAGAGGCTGAGCATTGCCATTGTACATAGCTAATTTAATGTGACCTCCTTTAGAGCCGGGTAAGGAGGGTTACAGTTCGATTGAGATTTTAAAACCATTTGTTTAGCTATAATCTGTTTTTTTTTTAAATTAGGCCTGTTTTAATTCCAAAATGTGGTAGATACCTGTAAAACAACCTATTTATAGTTTCATTCTCAAAGATTTTTTCCAAAAAAAGTCTTATTTTTCCCCACTATTTTCTAACTTTATTTTTTTACAAAAATCCTTTATGCCATTAAATTAAGGTATCCTCCAAAAAACATAAGAAATTCAGAAAATGGTAACTCCTGTTTGGCCCCTTCCTATTCAATGTTATATTGTTTGCTGCATGTATTCCAGTTTAATTAAGTGAAGTTTCAAGAACTCAGTTTGAAATCTTTTAAATTATTCAGGATTCATTCTCAATATGTTTCTCATTTGGTGAACTGAGCAATAACACACTCTAATCTAAATTTCCCAAAAGACTTTCAGACTTAATTTTCACCTGTTTAGATTCATAATAAATTATGAAAATTCAAAATAACCAAATTAAGTACGTACAAACGGGAAGTCTAGGGAATATGAAATATGTTAGATAAACTGATACCATCAATTTTAGAGGTTCTAGAAAAGGGAAAAAAATATGAATAAAGTGAAACACTATAAAATTCAATGCATTGTAATGCAACATCTAGTAGTAAAGAAACATTTTTATGTCCATATAGTTATGGAGTGCTGTTTAGAGATTTTCATTACAATGTACTTTTTTTTATTCCAACAGCCCAATCGAGAAGAGTACAATACAAATATTAATAAGAAAAAGTATAGATATCTGGGTGCCTCTAACATGCTAGTCTATTATGTACTAATAAATATATGCGAAATACTAGTGCAGTTATGTTACAGCAGCCTTCCATGTTATTTTTTTTTTTAATCTAGATTATAAACTCTTTGGGACAGGGACCTCCTTCCTATTGTATCTATGTATATTTTTATTTATATAGCACCAGCCATCTACATAGCGCTTTACACCAGTAACGTGACTTAATAGGAATAAGCACTTCATACATAAAAGTAGACATTAGGAAAATGAGTCCCTGCCCTAAAGAGTTTACAATCTAAGTGGTATGTATGGAAAATGTACAGAGACAGTAGGGGTGGTGTTATGGTAAGTGTATCTGTGAGGGGTCATTGTAAATGCATATGAGATCTATTATCTCTGTTTGTCATAATGTATATGTACTCTTTTGTCATACAATGTTATTGCCCTCATAGTACTACGATGCGGAATATGTTGGTACCATACAAATTGTCATGGGAGACCAGGTATTCACACCTTTTTTAGATATCCAGAGACAGGTTTGGGGAGCGCAGACTTCACCATATGTGGAAAAATATAAAAATAATATATTGTAATTGTTTTTTAGATAAGAGACATCATGGTAACAGCAGAAATGGGGACTCCCAAAAATCTGCGCTCCCCAAACCTGTCTCTGGATATCTACATACGGAGAGTTTGACCGTCTCAAAAGGGTTGAGCTGCGATTTGTAACACTTATGTTTTAATCACACATTTGCACGTTTAATATAAGAGAACACAAAATTATTGTTTTATATAAGTAATATTATTATATTTATTTAATATTCATATTATTTTGCCTTGTAGAGGAGTGCCTTAATCATACTTTTTTGAATTATTCAAACCTTTTCACCAGGATCATTCACTGAGCAAAACAAGTTAGTAAAATAAATTGTTATTTATTTCATTGAAACAGATGCACACAATGGATTACAAAATACAGAAGAAAAACACACTTACTGGGGGCTGGGCTACAAATCTAGACTTTCCTAGGTGAAATAAGAGGTAAAGCAAAGTCTTTAGGTTGACCTGGACTTGTCCCGAAATGTCCTGGAACTTAAATCGGCATGAAGTTCCTGATGCCACTGCTGTATCCGCTCCGGAGATGCCGAAATTCCTTGACCAGGAGATAGTACCAAACGTCCTGGTACTCTTCTCGGCTTGCAATCCTAGCCGTGACCGCTACGTTCTTTTCTCAGAACTTGGCCCCGAAAAGTGGGGGAAAATTTCTCGCCTTGAAATTTCTGAAACTGGCTCGCTGCTATTTCTCTCTGAGCATCTTTTGGTGATTTTGAATTTGCCGCTGCTATCTTGACGTTTTGAATCTTGCAAACGGATTGGCTTCAGGCTTTCTTATAGTATTTCAGATTCATTCATGAAATACTCCAGTTAATCCGAGCGTGGGAGAAATCCTACCAGCCAATCAGAGCGTTGCAAGCACAGACTCTGATTCTGACAAGGGCATGCGCCAACTTGGCACCTCTGCCACTTGTCAGTCAGAAGTCACCCGCAGAGTTAGGTTCCTCAAAGTCTGAGGTGGGGAAAATGGTAGTCCGATGACTTCCATTCATCCCAGGACGTGAATACTTGAGGCTAACTCCACTGTCCAAATGGCTTTCACACCTTGGCAACCTCTGAGGCTTTCATGTCCGGTACGAAAGCAGACTTGGTGACACCAAGCTTGGTAGCCATATGGTCTCTCAGAACCATGGACCTGGAAGTCCCCAGCTCATAATACCGTACAAAATATTTTTTCCTATATTTTTCTAAGTCCCAAGGTAGAATTCTCAGGGCTGTATCTCATTTCTTTTGGTAACTGTACTTAGGTTTCATAAAACCCTAGCAACTTTATATATGGTTGGAGTACCCCCAGAGCCTCTATACCGGTTCTGGGTAACCGGGCATTCAACTTGAGATCCCTCTGTTACTGGGGGAACCCCAGTACCATTCTGGGGATACCTTACACCCCTATGCCCCACCTACCTTTCTGGTCTGTGGTGAAGCAGGGAGTCCTAGCGGTGAGTCACAAAGCATTTCCAGAGCAGGATTTTGACCGGAGCCTTGTGCCTACATGTATCTGGGCTGCCTGACCTGACTCCCGGGTACATTATTGGGGCACACCGAAACTCTGGATCTAGGCACAATCTGATAATACTTTCTCTGTCAAATCCCCCCTAAAACTCATAGCCTAGCAATCTCTGCTTGCTAGCACCCCTGTAAAGGTAAAACACATATAAATTCTTTATTGTTGCACAATCACATAACTTGCAGGTACCATAAACCGGTTCAAGAGCAGACACTCTAAAACCCCAAATATGGATCAGAGGTAACAAGCTGGACATAATACCTTTATTGATGGCCTGGTTACCCCCTCACCGTCACACAAATGTAGCCCCCTTTCCCCATGTATAAGGGAAATTACCTGTGCTCCTGTACCTGCGTGGCTTACAGGAGACCTGATCCTCCGCCGCTGGGAGCCTAGGGTGGTCACTTTCATTACAGTTCGGTATACAAAGCCTCCACCTGAGAGAGATCCTAACGCAGTAGGATAACCTCTCACAGGAACCCACCAGTAACGAATAAGGATACACACACGCAGTATGGCTAACTTATATTTACTGGCATATAACTGATAAACACAATATTATACAGGGCCACCCAAGGCCATACCCACACAGTACCCCCACTGTCTGACCACCACCTTGTCCACACCCCGGTGGCATTTCCCCAAAGTTATGAGGGTGCCCATGGCAAGTAACCGCCCACCCCAATGTGTGTGAGGAGTAGAGCTACCCCTGTGTAATTTACATCGGATGCATGCCGGGGGGGGGGGGGCCGGAGCTGATAGCTGGCATCATTCCCTTTAAGTGATGTCATGTAAAAAAAATAAAAAATAAAGTCGGAACACGGTTTTAACAGCCAATCAGGTGGCTGTTAACCATTTTGAGGCTAAATGTGATGTCACAATCCCTATTTAAGGCTGTGACGCCTCATTTGAGCCCAAGAAGACAACGAGACAACATCGGTTGGGATCTACCATGGGGCTTTTTGGATTACAACAAGAAGATAGAAGATTAAGAAGATCAAGAAATGGTTACAGATGAAGATAGAAGAAGGTGATTAAAGAAAGAAAAAAGAAGATTTGGGTGCCTGATCCGGATCTTCATGGCGGATGGCATCGGATGCTGTTGGAGGGCTTCAAGGTACGTGAGCTTCCTGTTACCCCGGGAGTCGGAGGGCCACCGCTTCTAATGGTAAGTAATATATTGAATGTTTGTAAATGTCTCTTTTTACAGGTTTATTCATTGGATGTGTTTTTTCATTTTTTGGGGGAGGCACATTGACTGATAATATATTAATCTGTACCACGTTAGGGTACAGATTAATACATTATTATGACAATATTTGGGGGGAATTTCTGGCTTGGTATTGCTGTCGCTTTTTTCCATTTCAGTTTATTATGTGGATGTGATTGATTGTTTGTTTTTTCCTGCTTAATGGTAATAACATGTTTGCGATTGGTGTTCGTTTGTAGTTAATGTTGTATTATGTTAGCTAATGCGTTTTATGGTTATTTCAGATATTGTTAGAATTTCTTTCTTTCTATTTTACTGTTTAAATTCATGAATGTTGTAGTAATTAATTGTTTTGATTGGTTAGTGTTACTATTCATTTTGAGTTGGTTTAGGAATTAATTGGTTTGATTGGTTAATGGTTTAATTAATTCATTGTTGATGTTGTTATTGCTTGTATTGATTGGATTAGCTGGCTACTGTTTTTATTTAGTGAAGTGTGTTTTTTTGGAGTTTAGTTATGTTTTATTATTGTGTGTCTTGTGTATTAATGTATTGTAATTAGGGTGCCCATTATGTGCTATAGAGGCTTATCATGCCCATATTATTATTATATGGGTATGATGTACCACTATACTACTCAATGGGTACAGGGTGAGTATAGTCAGTCAGGAGCAGGTGCTTAGGCCTCCCGGGTTTGTATCGGGTCAGGGTGGGTTAACCCCTTAATGACTATAGCGGTTAGTAACCGCTAAGGTGATTAAGGGGTTACGGGCCATTAGAATGTCTTTATTATGTACTGTATACTGTATATGCTTTCTTGTTATGGAGGACAAAGGGACCTGCTGTTGTGGTAAGTATAACTGTATTTAATTACTTTATTTTTGTATGCTAATGCAGTGTTTAATAATGGGCAAATAATCATATCTGGATAATAGTTACTTTGCCCATTTCTGTACTGTATGGGTTTGGGCGGAGGGGGGGGGGGGTGTGTATTGATGTTTATTAAAATATTTATTAATATACATTTCTTTTATAGTGTAGATGTGCAGGGGGTCTCCGGAGCTGAACCACGTTGGTTTTATGTCCGGGGACCCTCTGCTTCCTGAGATACAGGCACCTTTATGGGGTGCCGGTATCCCTCTGCATTGAAATGTCCCACGTCACGTGACCGGGACATTTCCTTGCATAGGAGATACTGGCACCCCATAAAGTGCCTGTATCTCGGGAAGCAGGGGGTCCCTGGACCTGAAACCAACGCGGTTCAGCTCCGGAGACCCCCTGCACGTATACACTATGAAAGAAATGTATATTTAAATAAATAATTTTCGGGCGACATTTCAGCTCTGAGAGGCGGCTCTCTCAGAGCCGCTCTCTCTGTAGCAGAAATAAATCGCCGGTTTAGGCCTTTTGAGAGGCTCGATGCTTTCGCTGGCAGCAACTCGCCCGTTTTGGGAATTTTGCTATAACAGGTAATCGAGCCTTTCTGAATACCGTGATAGCAACACCCAAAAAAAACATCATTTTAAATGCCCTGGCGATAATTTTGATCAATCCTCTCTGAATGAGGCCCTATATGTCATAGCAGAGTGTGATTGCTCTGAATGGGTGGACTTATCCACCTCCGGATCTGGTACCATATTAAAATCACCTCCCAAGATCAGAAGCTGCTCTCGGCTATCTCCCATAGATTCCAGTGTTTCTCTTAAAAAATCAATTTGTCCCTCATTGGGCGCATAGATATTCACTAACATAATATGTTGGCCTGAGAGAAGCCCGTGAACCGCAAAGGACCTCCCCTTTGATCTCTCTTAACCTCCAATGCCAGGAAAACAGAGTATCCCGTTTAATCAGTATCGCCACCCCTCTCTTTTTGCTAGTAAAAGAAGAATAAAATGCTATAGCGTATGTCCCGCTGAAAGTGTTTGCTCCTGAGTATCAAAGTGTGTCTCTTGCAAGAAATCAATATCTGCTTTCAGGTTCCTAAATTCTGTTAGGGCCAATCTAAGCTTACCATTACTGTTAAGACATTCAGGGATACTAACTTTATGGCGCTTGACTAGTCCTTTCCAATGTTGTGTGTCTCTCTCTCTCATGTGAAAGTTGTCAGCGAAAAACTTTAATGGTTATAGTGAGGAGAAAAATTAAATTATAAAGGAAGATGAGTTTAACCAGCCACTCATCCCATATTTGTGGCCAGACCCTATGTGGCCTGGCCTGGAGAGCATATGGCACAACTGGGGGCGACCTGACATCGGGCATGCAGGGATTCCACTGATCCTGTACACCCCGCCTCCATCTGCTCTCACTCCCCTGATCACGCCCTCAGTACAGCTTGCTTAGAATATAAAAGCGCCTACAAGACATGTCAATTCCTAACAACCGTGGAACAGATTACATATAACATATAAACTTCGATTTAAAATGCACTTATAGGGATAGGCTTCCTGGATAGAAATATAAAACAGGTTTTGTATTTAATCTTTAAATGTTCAATGTCTATTAACGTTAATTATGTGCGGTAATTGTTCTTGGCTTTCTATGAGGCGTAGTGTCCTTTTGGGTCTATAAACAGAACACCAGCCCTTCTAAGGCTTTGGGTCAAGGCCCCCCTCACACATCGCAGGGGCACTCAGTCCGCATGTTCACCGGTTTCGTCCACCGATCAGCTGTAGCAGACCGGCACCCAGGGAACAGGCATAAAACTCCAAATCTTATATGAGACAGTCCCTATAATAGATTAGAAAAAATATAGAGGGAGACAGGGAGAAAAGTGGGGAGAAAACAAAAATACCTACATATCCGGGATAGCCTTCTCTGGGTCACCGTGTGTTGCCGAATTGCCAGTCAGAGAGACGGCCGCGGACTCTTACGGGGTGTTCCAAACTTTGGATGGGGAACTCAGCGGTACCCCTTCAAGGACGTGGCCCATCTTGGCTCTTTCTTCTCTGGGCTATCGCCCCCTCGGCCGATCGATCGTCCTCTGTGTTGTCGTCCCAAGATCTTTGCTACTGACCCGAACCATCCTTGGGGGCCAGATTTAGCGCCGACAGAAAAGATGCAGATTTGTCAGGGTAATGGAGTGAGATCTGTCTACCATCATGGTTGACTATAAGATGGAATGGGAATGCCCATCGAGAGCGAATCCCCTTTTCCTGGAGTACCGCTGTCACCGGTCGTAATTCTCTCCGCCTATCTATTGTCAACCTAGACAGATCTTGAAGAGCTGAAAAGGTTTATTTTCAAAGTCAATTGAGCCTGTTTCTGCAACCTTTTATAATCTTTTATTTGGTTGCATATTGATGCAGCCTCAGAACCATATCTCTGCTTCTTTTGGGATCATCAAATCTCGAACCCAATGCTCTATGGGCGCTATCCATTAAAAGATCACCGTCTTGTAGTTGGGGGTCAATTGACAAAAAAAAAGTCTCTTAAGATATGGCTGGAGGGCTTCCTCAGACACTGACTCGGGGATGTGACGAATGCGTAGGTTCTGCCTTCGCTCCCTGTTCTCCAGGTCGTCTATACCATCTCTCATAGCTCTTATCTCTTCGTTGAGGCATAGGACTTCATCGTCCTTAGTCACTTGGTTTTCTAAGGCAATGTCTTCCAGATCTGTAGTTCTTTTGGCCAGTAAAGAAACTTCTGCCCTAAATTCCTTTACAGCTCTATCCAGAGCTCACTGAAAGCCAACTTGCATTTGTGATGTCCTGCTTTGTGATCACTGTATCCCCCTCTGCCATACTATTCTCCCTTTCGGTGACAGCTTTTCCTGTGATGGCTCTTTCTGCTGAATTTCTCAGCATTGCCCTTTACTGTGAGGTGTCCCCCTCTGTCCCTGCAACTTGCCTCTCTGCTCCCTTGTTGGAGCTCGATGCCGCATGCTCCCGTGCGCTCACCTCTGCGCCACCTTTGTTTTTCTTTCTGGACTCTGCTGCCGCTGGCTACCTGCGGCTGTAACAGGAGAAATCTGGTGTCCCCAGCTTTAAATCCCTCTTTTCGGGGGCATCCCCGCCAGCTCCCCCAGCTGTTGCTGTGGCCAGTGGGCTGAAACAAAACGCCGATCAGGGGTTTAAACCTATATCTGGTGGCGGAGTGCACGGAGCTTCTCTAGCACATGTGCATCTGCGCCGACATCACACGCACGCCCCCAAGGGAGAAGAGTTTAAAGTGAAACTGAGAAAGCTCTGTTCTCTGCAAAAAGTCTCACTGAACTTTGACATTTTCATGAAAGTGGTTTGTCCCACCTCCAGAACAGATCTTTCTCAACATCACCTTAAACTCTTCACCCTGTCTCATCAGGAACCTGCAATGTATGTCATTAGAGCTGTGCTGACCCCTGCAGATCACTTGGTCTGCTCTGTGCATTTCAGTAATCAATCCCTGAACATCCCTGCCAGCAAGGTGTTTCTAAGCCGGCCTGAGTTCAGCATGGAGGCAAGTGAGTAACACTACACCGGAGCTACCACCAGGGGGTGCCATGTTTATATGAAAAAAATACTGTTCCCAAGTGGTCACCCATCCAAGTACTAAGCACGCCCTATGTTGCTTAACTTCGATGATCGGACGAGAACTGATGTGTTCAACATGATATGGCCATTGGCAACAAAGTATTAATATTTTGTAATATAAAGCAAAGCATTACGTAATGATTAAGATTGTGATGCAGTTGTAAAAAAAAAGTGACAAATTGGGTAGATACTAATTAAGTAATAATCCCTGAAGAACAGGGCATTACTGGCCAATAATGCCTTGTTTTGAGGGGATTATTACTATTATAGGCTAAATGTAGGCTTATTTCATTAATAATAGACACTTTTTTATAGTTAAATAGATTTTTTTATTAAAATAAAATGGTAAATACATGAAACCACCTCTATATACTCTTACACTGCAGATATCTATATCCACACACTGCCGCCCCCTCTGTGTACACACA
>WSYH01014689.1:0-15199 GCA_036426205.1 Ascaphus truei
CACAAGTTGACACCTAAAGAATGAAGATGATTATTTGCACTATATATATATATATATATATATATAATAGATATATATCTGATATATATATATTATATACACACCATATAGCATATAGCTATGCTCACCAGAGAACATTCCAAGAGACACTATTTTTAAATAAAAACCATGCCTGCTTATTCAATGTAACATCGCCGGAAGAAGAGATCAGTGTATCTCGAAAAAGCTCGCACAAATAAAAGCATTTCGTTAGCCACAGAACGGAGTATCATCATTATTCTTGATTTTGTTATGTATCTATGTATGTATGTATGTATGTATATATACAGTGGTTGACAAATAAACCAAAAAATCTACTCGCCACACAAAAAAATCTACTCGCCACCTAGTACCAAAAGTGAGCTGTTGGGACAATATTTACTCGCCCGGGGGTTAAATCCACTCGCCCGGGCGGCGAGAAAGAGAGTAGAGTATAGTGTAGATAGAGATGATAAGTAATAATAGATATATATATATATATATATATATATATATATATATATACTATATATATATATATATATATATATATATATATAGATATATATATATACTGTATATACATACACATATACACAGAACCCCAGCAAGCTCTTTTTGGGAACCCTTGATGTTGTTAACTTAATTTCAGCTGAGGTTAGTGGCCCCTCATTCCCAGGTTTTATACTCGCCCCTCCCCACTTCCCAAGTCAGCAGGATCCTTTCATTTTACTGGATATAGATCCAATGTTTTGTTCTTCTCCCTTCTAATAGAGGTAAATGTGAATTGTATCCTAATAGAGGTATATTATTATTTTATCTGGTCTGTTTAAGACCTGTGACAGGGTTCTGCTCGTGGGTGGCTCACAGGTTACAAAGCTTTGGCCAAAAGGTTAAACTAAATTACCCTTTTCAAGATAATACAGTATATAAGTATTTTACTGTGTATTTTTGTCATATTGGATGTAGCATTGGTTTCTCTGTCTTGTTATAACAGGCATACCCCGTTTTACATACACCCACTTTACGTACACTGCAAGTACGTCCATTTTTTTTTAGTACACCATACCCCTGTGTACGTACACGTGCTTCGCGAGTACGGACACCAGGGGGCGGCGTGCGTGCAGTGCGCACCTCCAATACAGCAACCCCTTCATTGTTATTGTTCATTCATCCCTAACTGAGTGGGAGTGCAGTAGTTAAGGGTAACGGGAAAGGGCCGGATGGCAGGGGGAAGGGGGAGATCGGGCGCGCCATCAATCAGATGCTATAGCAGTGATTCCGCCCGCACTGCAGCTCCTGGCTTTTCTCCCTCCGTTCTCCTCCTCCCTCCTCCTCCCTCCCTCTCCCTCTCCCTCCTCAGATCTCGCTTAGTCTCGCTGTCTGCTGCTGCTGCAGACAGAACGGAACTTTGATGTGAGTACAGGCTACGGGGAGGAGGAGGTCCTCTTTCTACAGGCATTATGTGAGTGACTCCCCCGCACCGCCGTTCTCTCTCCCGACCTCTGTTCTCCTGTCCTCGCCGTTCAGCGCTTTCGCTCTACTTCGTCCAGAATTAACTATACACTGGCGGCCGCTGTCCTCCCAGGCCCCTCGGGGGAGTTACTCAAATAAACACCCCTCTCCCTCTACCCATCTTAACCTGCAAAGCAAGTCCCAATGAGGCACTTTGTGGGTGGGGGGTGGCGTGTGTGTGGGTGTCGATGTGTGTGTGTGTGTGTGTGTCCCGCACGCGGTGGGGACTGGAAAGCGTGGGTGCTCCGCTATGAGCGAGGGGTTGCCCAGCAGGCCTTGTGTAGGGGAGCGTCCAGGAGTCCTGGGCGGTGTTCAGGATCGAGTGGTGGGAGGTGAGGCGGGGTCCGTGCCCCCCCGCCCTTACCAGCTTGGGGTTTAGTGGGCGCGTGCGGGGGGAGGATAGCGTTTCCTTCGGTGTATCGAGACGCGGCGGAAGGAACAGGGCAGACAGCCTCATCGTAGTGCCCCGTAGCCGATGAGGTGCAGGGGGGGTGTGTTTTGGGGTTCGGAGGGTGGGGGGTTGGGTCGCTTCGGTGATACTACCTCTCCGCGCTCCGCGCCCTATGACGATTTACATTCGTCGCCTATCTCCCTTTCACCCTGGTCGGGCCCACGTCTAGGCCTTTTCACTCCTGGCCAGGCGAAGTGGTGTGGCCCTTTTTTGTCTTTCTTACACCCTCGTGCCGGTCCGGACCTCTCGTGTGCTGCTTCTGTCTCCTTCGCAGGCGCGGGCGACCCTCCATCCCTCACCCCTCTCGGGAGGGACGCGAGGACTCTTATCTTCCGCTAATCCGTCCCTTTGGCCTTACATTCCTCGACAGCTCCGGGGGTGCCAGCAGGCGTCGAGCGAGGCCCGGTCGGGAGGGGGTCGGGTAGGACTCTCTTCTCTCGTCCCAGCTTCCACCTGTACCAGTCCGTTCGAGTAGGGCCTCAGTGTTGGGTCGGGTGATCTCTCCACTCACCTTCTGTCTCGTCGGGTGGGTGAGGCGGTTTCTCTGGGGGGTGGTAGGACGTTGCAAGGTCATCCCTGGCCACGAAAATAACAGGGCTTCTCTGTCCCCCCTTCTTTTTCCCATACCGATGGGCTGAGGGAGTGGGGGGGGAACTTAGATTCGGAGGTTCTGTAGGCCGGGCCGTGACGGAGGGGCGGGCCTGCTAATCTAGGTAGCTGCGTATATCCCGGAACACGTGTTAGCGGGGGTGTGAATACGGAGTTCGGAGTGGGTAAGACCGGCTCGAACCCTCATGGCTTTTCAGGCGGGGGCAGGGAGGAGGGGGGGGTACTTCTACTTCGAACTCCTCATATTGCTAGGGGAACGGCGCGCCTACCAGGGCAGGAGGGGGGGAAGGGAGGGAGGGAGTATTTTCGGCGAGGAGGGGGCGCGGGTCCCTCGATCTGGGGAGGGAGGGATGAGGGCGTCCACTTCCATCTCGTTCGTCGAGGGTTGGGCGGAGGAGGGCTGGGGGGAGGGATAGGACGTTGGCGGGGGACGGGGCCGCTCGGGCCCCCCCCCCCCCCCCCCCACTCCGACCGGCGGGGGACGGGGAGGTACGGGACGGGCTTGGCGTGGGGGGGAAGGAGGGGTAGGGTGGGAGACCGAGGAGGAGTCGGTCGTTTAAACCCCCCGCCCGGGAGGGAGGAGGCGAGGGAGGGCCTAGGGGGCCAGTCGGTGGGGGAGGGAGGGGGGACGATACGGGCTGAGGGGGCGTCTGCAGGGCAGGAGGGGGTGAGTGTCTGAGTGTGTGTAGGAATGGTGGGCCGATGAGCGCTGGGCTGTGTACATGAGGCGTCGAATGTGCGGTGTGTGTCGAGGTGACGTGACTGAGTGCGTCTGCGTCGGGGCTGATGAACTGAGTGGAGTGTGTGCGTGTGCTGACAGACCTGAGTGCGTCTGCGTGACTGAGTCGTAAAAACTCAAAAAAGAAGATTTACCACCCAAAACATGTAAATTGCGGGCTCTCCGTGACAAGTGATGGGCCGGGCTCTGCCGGGTCGATTGTGTGGACTGACGGTATGCAAAATGGTGCAGTGCGGCGTGTATTTGTGTGATGGATCGTGAGGAGAGTGCGGAGAGCGAGGCGTTGAGAGATTGTGTGACTGGGGAGGGGCGTGAGAGAGGTGTGAGAGATGGGTGATGAGGAGACCTGTCTGCCTGGCCCGTGAGTGAGATTAGATTGTGACCATGAGGGAGTGGGTGGTGGGACTCGAGGGAGTGCGTGCGTTGTAAGCCGAAGCTGATTCAAGGACCTGAGTAAGCCGTGCGATTATAGGCCGGCGATGCCGCCCAAAAAACAGACAATGCCGCCGCCGAGTGCGCTTATAGTAAGAGGACGAGGGAAGAGCGGCAATGCGGACGGAGCGGACTTTGGAAAGCCGGGAATATTGATTTTCAAGGGCTGGGCACTCTATGTGACAGCCCCTGAACAAATCAAATGCCCGGGAGTCTGCGATGTGCCGCCGCAAAGCGGAAATATAACTTTCGCTAGCGGGGATGGGTGACGTCGCCGGTCCGGGCACTATACGCGCGGCCTACGGAAGCACAGAGCATTGTAAAAACACTGTACTGTTACAGATTGTACTGTATGTTTTCACCAAAGTCACAAAAAATAAGTCCCAAAAATATATCAGTCAGTCAAATAATGCACCTCACCTTCATGCCTTTCAGTAAAAATACTGTACAGTAGAAGATAGCCCTCTCCGTCTCCCTTCCTACATATTTTTAAAATAATTTCCATTATCCATGTTACTGTCAGCACATAAGAAAAATCAGCTGACATTAAAGATTTTATTTCAATAAAGCCTACTGTATTTATTTTGGTTACAAATGCGTTATACATCAGTAATGCACAATATATGAGTTTACAGTACAACATGCATGTAAGTGGAAAAAGGTTAGTGCTTCATTTAAGTACATTTTCACTTTACATACATGCTCCGGTCCCCTGCGTATGTTTTAAAGCGGGTGGGTATGGCCTGTATATTATTATTTATTAAGGCAGTTATGCTCATTGGGGCAAACAAAAATACTAACATCCTATGAGTTTAACTCATATACAGATGCATCGGCCGTTATTCGAAACACTCAAGCTTGTATATCTCGGAATACCCATGTCATGGCGTGTGATTTTTCTACCGTACCGCCTTAACACACCACGATGGCAGGCGAGTGCAGAAAATGGCATTTAGTGCTCTGGTTTTTAAACACCTGAAATTGACACAGTAGCACAGTACTGTACACATTACAATTCATTATCTTGCACACACAAAGAAACAGAAATCCATGAAATTCAAACAAAGCAACCACGATAAACACAGGACCCTTGGATTGGGCTGCGTTAATGCGCGTGTGGAATACAGCGAGCACACGAAATCGGCTAGTGTGATATGTCAAATAACGGCTGCTGCATCTGCAGGCTGCTGGGGGAATTGCAGCTTTAAACAAATGTATTTAATTACAGACAAAATCACGCATTTTTTCATTGAATCTGAATTGTAATACGGTATTATGTTAGAATTGATTGTTACAATGGAAAGAAATTGAGGGAATTTCACTATAGAATGCATCACCCATTCAACTTTGTAGAAACCCACAATTTGTGCAGCATTAAACCTGCTTAGTATAATTTTAATATACATGTATATGTAAATTATTATCTTTGATAGGATAATGCTGATCCTAACTGTCACAGACTTAGCATGGTTTCAATACATGTATTTTGTCCCTGGCTATACCATACATATGAGTTAGGGCTGAACTTCACAGGGCTTTACAAGATAAGAAAGCATGCTGGCTTTGATTTTTTTTTTCTTCCACATAATTATATATAAGATCAAATTCGAATAGATCAGTATCATATTAATTCCTTGGAACATGAAAAGTGCTTAATCAACCTAAGAAAGATTAAACAGTTTTTATTTTAAGACGATTTGGTGTGCTTTTGCAGCGTTAAAAATGAAAATATTACTTGAGAAGTCATGCTTGATACTTTTTTTTTTTTACTTTTTTCTGTCTAATTTCTTCCTCCAAGTAAACAAAAATACGTACCATAATTACTGTACAAGGAGGCCAATGTCATCCATTTTGATGAATGTAAAACTTCTAAGATAATGTCTTATTCCCTAAACCAAACCAGCAACTTGGAAGTTTTCTTCGCTACAGTTCGATGAACTTAGGATTCGCCACATCAAAAAGTACACTGTTTTTTCGAGGAGAAGGAGATATGGGATATGAAAGTATATTCAAAGATCTAAAAGTTTATTTCCCAGGTGTACTCAAGTGTGTTCAACTTTGTGTACATGTACCTCTCCATGGGGCCTATTCTATAAGCCTTCATAAAAAAAAATCGCTGGACCAGTTACGCCTCCATTTGGGAGCGGTGCTATCAGGTATTCAGAAAGCCTTTGTGATAGCAAAATTCCCAAAAACGGGCGGGTAGCCGGCGACGTGATGATCGCCTCTCTCAAAAGGGCTTACACCGGCAATTTTTTTTCAGCTGCAGAGAGAGCTGCAACAGAGAGCCGCCTCTCCCCCTGCTCATATTCCCATATTAGCCAGGCCTTAGCTTTAATAAAAATGTAATACTGTGTACGGTCAGCAGGGAGGTCTCCAAGAGCAGAACCAGCGTTGAGTTAAGGGCTGGGACCTCTGCTTCCCAAGATACAGGCCCCATATGGGGTGGGCTGGGGGGTATCTCCTATGCATTTTAAGACTCACTGTAACGCGTAGCTCACACAAACGAGGAGTGACCGCGAGGCTGAGGTAGGGATTGTATACAACGCGCACCGACCACAACCACGAGTGTGCGTCTAGAGTGTAGGATAGTCTTGCAAGCCAGGTCAGGGTATAGATAGGTTCAGGAACGTGGTAATTGGGGGTCTAGAGAGTGGAGAGTAGCGGATCGTGTGGGGTATCATCGCCGGAGGTTAGGAATGGAGAGAGCAGAGTCGTTGAAAGCCAAGCCAGGGTCAGTGCAGGAGAGTATCACAAAGTTCAAGTTACAAGCAGGGTCAGGCAGCAAGGTAAGGGGCCGACAGGCAGGATGCAGTGAGGTTTAGCGGCACAAACAGAAGTTATGCTCGGCCATGAGGAAAGTTCAGATAGGTATTTAAAGAACCTCCCACCATGGGAGGCATCCAGGAAGCAGAAGCACCCTCTCGGTAGCTCTGGATCTGGATGACGACTTGCGGTTCGGTGCGTCCTGTGTACAACAGCTGATTGGGTCGAGGGGGGACCGGGACCAGAGCGAGCTGTCGCCACAAGACATAAAACGATGATCACGGGTGCCCGACGTGCGCGCGTGTGAACGAGACGATGGTAACGGGGGAGGAGACCGGAGGCGGGGCCGCGGGAGACAGAGGAGGGAGCGCTGAAACGTGGTGAGCCACGTAGCTCTGACGTCGCAGAGTGGGGGCAGGACTGAGAGAGAGGCGCGCAAACCGCGGGGAGAGCGCACCCGCGCATGCGTCGTGCATAAAACTGCAAGCAGGGGGAGTGCACCCTGGACTTGGAACCGAAAGTACGAAGAGAGCCCGCGCACAGCACAAGTAGCACCATAGATCCTGATGGTCAGTGTAGGGTGTAGGGGACAGAACCACCAGAATGGCGAATCCCACACACGTCACGTGACCATGGGAATAAAATGTATAGGAGATCCCGAGCCCCACAACGGTGGCCTGTATCGTCGAGCAGGGGGTCCCCGGACCTCACAATCAACGCGGTCCTCGTCCGGAGATCCCTGCTCATGTACCCTAGCATGTATTAAACAAAACTATTAAAACAGCTTAGCTGATAGTCGCTAAGGCAATCAAGGGTTAACCCCAGTGGCCGGTTTATGTGGGTAGCGGGGGTGGTGAGGTGGTATTGACCCTTGGTGGGTGTTTTGCCTTGGCGGGGGGGTTGCAGGTGGAGTTAACCCCTTAATTACCTTATCATTAATGCCACTAAATTAACAAAGGGGCTAACCCCTCCCGTACCACCCGGTAGGCTAAACATCATCCTTTGGGTACTACCCACTTACCCAATCCCTCTACCACAATAAACAACAAAAACACAAAGAACACCTATACAAACTCCTTACCCCCCTACCCTACCTTCACCCCCCACACAAAACAATACTGTAATGTGCAAAATACTATTTCCAAGATGTGGATAATAGCTCATTTGACCATCTCAAAATAAAACATTAGCCAGCCAGCATAAATAAAGGTAAATAAAACTTATACTAACCCTGCCATCATGAAGGCCTTTTGTCAGTATCTAACAGGTCCATGTCTTCTGTGCCAGCAAGAGTACATGAGAAAAATACAATCTACTGGCCCCTAACCCCTTAATCACCTTAGTGATTAATAACAACCGCAATAGTAATTAGGGGTTAACGCCAGTCCCCCGCTACCCATCGGGAGGCCTAACCACCCACCCAGCCCCACTATACCCACCTACTATCCATTGATTGGCACAGAGTGTACAGATGCACAGCCACAGTATCCAATCACTGGCCTGGGGAAAAACAACAGCTAAGCATTCTGCCCACAGATCACCTCGCCCACCAAGCGTACATCTGCGTTGCTCCAAAGGCGCAAAGCCTGATGAGGGTCCCCCCAAGAACTGCTCCCCTCTGCACAGGACCAGCGTGCTAAGGGTTAACATGGTTTGTTCTTTTTGTCGGCATCCCCACCCATTGATGTTAATGAGCCAAGGGGACAAAGAAAGATCTTTCTGTTCATAGACACACCAGATTCACATCACCCACACCAGCGTACATCTGTGTTGCTCCAAGGCGCACAGCCTTTGGCGCAGCTGAAGGGCAGCCAAAGGGCGTGGCCGTTTGCTGATGTTAGTTGATGTTAAAGTTATGTTTAAGCTGCTCTATTCTATCTGAAACACATAAGCCCTTTACCTTGGCCCCATTTTCCAAATTATCTGTCCATGAAATATCTGTGAATTCCTGTATAACCCTTTCTTTTATCGTAATCATGTATTTTTTAACTCTGTTGCCCAGGACATACTTGAAAACGAGAGGTATTCTCAATGTATTACTTCTCGGTAAAACATTTTTATAAATAAAAAAATAAATAAAAAATGCCTCAACATTTCTCTGAGAATTCCAATAGCCCATCGGATTAAAACAGCAGGGTCCCTGCAGTCCCATTCAAATGCAGGGACCACCCTGCTGTGTTAATCCGATGAGCTATTCGGAATCTCACAGAAATGTGATGCTTATGTGAGATTGCCCCAGATTTCCAAGGCAAATGATCTATACTGGTGGCTGCATCTGGTCCATAATACCCATGTAATATGGGGCATGATAAGCCAATACAGGCATACCACGGTTTAGGACACTCACGAGTGTACTTAAACGGTAAGAGGCAGAGTAAGGACATATCGCCAATGCAAACGGCAGCTCGTGCATGTGCCTCAGACAGTCTGAACAGCAATACGCTCCCTACCTGTACCGAAGCTGTGCGCAAGCGGTGGGTGGGAGCGGTAAGTAGCAGTATGTATTAGAAATGCATTATTTTACATCAGTAATGCACATATATGATGATTGCAGTACAGTACATGCATCAATAAGTGGGAAAAAGAAAAATTAGTTGCTTCACTTTAAAGTACATTTCGCTTTAATACATGCTCTGGACCCATGGTACATTATGCCTGGTATAGCACTCAAACATCAACCTAATACAAATCTTAAAGGCAAACACAAAAAAGACAACAATAAAAGAAATACACACGCACCTAAACACCCCAAACAATACAAAGATAAAAGTTAATAGTGAAAAACTAAAAAGCCACATATGAATAAAAAGGATCAACCAAAACAGCAAAAGAATTAAATAAAATGTATTCCCAAACATAAGAAATTAAAATAAAACCTATCCACAATTCATGAAATAAAAACCACCAGTTAATAAATTCAATTAAATAAATAAAACCATAGCCAACAAAACAATTAATTAATTTAAAACGCTAACCAATCCTAAAATGTACTAAATGTACTAACATTTTAACAAGCCATCCAAATTCCAAACAATAAACAAAGAAGAAAAAAAAAAATATAACAACCAATTGAAAACAAGCATTGTCAAAAAATGCATTGCTGTCACTGTATTATACTGTAAGGGGACATATTAATACATTAACAGTCAATGTTAATGCCAAAAAGGCCTCGATAAGTGGCTTATCAAGGCTTATAGAATATGCTCCCATGTGTTGTGTAAAGGAGTGTTAGAGACGTAAATTCGTAATAAATATGTCTCTCTCCTGCAGCAATTATTTCTCATTCCAGATTTGATTTGCTGACAATTTTTCTGCAAACTTTTAAAAGTACAGCTGGAGGATGCCGGGTTGTGAAGCGTCTGTTGTAACTTTCATTTAAAGCCATGCCTTTTTAGCTTTTCAAACCAGCCACCTAAACCAAAAGGTGTCAGGCTACATTTCTTATAAGAGAATCTTACACAGGGAGAGAGTTAGGATCTAGGGTCCATATTCATAAAGAGTGCCTAGATTTAACATTTTTTTTGAAACTCTTATATTTAAATGGGAGTTAGGGCTTGTGAAAACATCAGCACCTTTAGTGAAATGGGCACAAGGAGGGTGATGTGTCAACATAACTGCCTCTCTTTTTTTCTACTTGACAAGAACTGTTAGTGCGAAACGCGGTAGAGGTCATGAGAGGTCATTCTTATGCGCTTTGCTGATGGCTGAGGCATAACGTAGTAGCAGTGTGCCAGGAGTTCGGGCTGGATGTGTGATCTCCTGCGCTTGTTGAGGGTCGGTCCGGACGTTTTAGCTGCAGCAAGCGGTTTCAGCTCGCGTTTCTACTGGTGGAGGCTGACTCCCCCTTAACAGCCTCATTGCCAGCCAATTGGTTCTCTGTTCATGGTGTGCAGACCAGTACTGCATTCAAGGCTTCTGCATGACCTATAAGGTCTTATGTGTTGTCATTACAGCGTGAGCACACGCTGCTGTGTTAGGTGGTGGTGTTCACACCGACTTTGTTTTGTGTGTTTATATGTGTGGTCATTTAGGACCTTTTTATATGAAATAAATATTTTACTACCTATTTATTGAAGGCTTTATTTTAAAGTTGCCACGTCCAATTCATTATTGGGTCATTAATCACCATGCGCTTGTGTGTGTACTGTGTTTTGTATCACATTACGTTTACAGTAAGGACATCTGTACTTACATTTTTAAACAAAGTGTTAACCAGTTTACGAAATGAAAAGTTTACGCAACTTAGATTGTTTTCTTGGGTGTTAATAAATTTTCAAATTTGAAGCAGAGGCGCAAAATGTGAAATGTCTCATTATAATCTGTGAATCAATGTAAACTGCTCTCAAAACGTCTCCCCTATTGACACGGCCTAATCAAAAGGTGCAGCATTGGAAGGAAAAAATACTTGATAGATTGACACATTTCTAAAAAAAGTATTCCCATTAAAAGCAAGTGTTTCAAGCAATGCCTTAGCACACTGCAATGCTATTTACTTGAAGAGGTCATGCATTTTCTCAATGCTTAGCACCAATTAGTAAATATGGTTGTAAAGTCTCAACATACAGTAGTCAGGAAATTACACTTTCTTTTACAGTACTTTACAATGTAGATTGCATTTGCTGCAGTCTGACATTTTAGAAATAAAAAGGGCATACTAACATTTTGAACAGTATTACATTGGTTAGTGAATTTCTCATATGCCTTTGGTATTTCTGAATGCTACCAAGTTCTTCCATGAGTGCATACAGAAAAAACAGACAGCTTCTCTGAGATAAGGCATTAGATACTCACACTACACCCTTTCATTTTATATTCCTTACATCTTTTCAGGAAAAGTATAATTTGAAAATGACTCTAATAGCATATATCCTAGGTATCTCAGGTGTGCTCGATTTCCTAGTGATGTGAATGTTTGTCTATTATGTATATATTTTCATATCAGTGATGATATCCAAAATGAAGTTTTGGTAAAAAAAAATATTCGCTTCTGTTGATTCAAATGACAAGTTGATCAATGTTATTCTACGGTTGTAACAGTTTTCCCCCACACCGATGGGATCTTCTGCCAATATAGCATGTGGTGTATGCTACCTGTTGGTAAGGAGGAGGAGCGCTGAGTCATCCACCAATGTTTGTGGTGGCCACAGGACAAGCTTCTGGAGGGGTACATATCCATCATAGATCTTAGTGGTACAGCGCCTCCATCTTCCGCAGGCTCCAGAGGTATGGAAGTGATCCCCTATGGTAGAACCCAATCCCTCTCCTTCCCAGAAAAGATCACACACCAGGCAGTTAGGTTCATAACTGTAACAGTTTATTCTGTTCAGCATAATGCAGTCACAGCAGTCCTCTGTGCTATGCAGTCTCTGGTGTGTAGTATCAGCTGCAGGATGGTCCCTGGACCTGCACTAAGGTCAAGGGCCCCCACAGCATTCCTTGCTCTTCCCTATCATCATCAGGATTAGGGGAAAGGTGCACACTCACAGGTCTCTGACCTGGGATTTTAAGCATCTGTATTTGTATTTTTTCTTTAATTATTCAGTGTGGTGTGCCTTTGTATTTGGGTTTTAATAAAACATATAGATAATATGGCCTGATGAAGGGACATACAGTAAGTGGTCTGAAGCTTGCACTCCTTTCAAACATCAGGTAGCAATTAAACAATCTAACTTTTACCATTTTGTTCTTTATTTTTTATTTCAAACGCCTTTTTTATGTCTTCTCTACCAGCTAATATGGTGTCATTCTTCTTTGTCTAACCTATTTGAAAACTGTATTACTCTGGAGTATAATATTTAATACACTTTCTCATTAACCAAAATCACCAATGTTTTTTCTTACACGCTGTTGCTTGTTCATTACACATGTTCTTTTCATTATTATTTTTTTTAACAGGAAACCACATGAGACTTAATGGGAGAGCTAAGTTGTTAAGATAACTCATAATAATAATAACAATAATAATTCAGTAATGGTTTGACTTGTTCTAGTGTCAAGAGAACCTTTGTTCAAATTCAAGGGTATTCCTATTATAATATTAAAGTTATCACTCTTACCATTAATGTTTTCTGTGAAAGATAGTTTAGTTGCTGCCTATTTACCCATTCTCCACAGGTCTTTTGAGCATGAATTGCTGTTCGTTTCCATCCTGCCTATGTTAAAGATAGGATAATGAATTGGTTAAAATGTGTTGGATCTGTTTTAATATAATGTAATGTGGCCATGCAGGCTTTTCAGTTAATGCTAATGCAAATCTGTGATATGGTAGGCAAGTTACAATAAGTATGTGCAGTTTATTAAAACCTACTTATGTTTCATTCTTGTCAGCAGCTATTTAGCCTTGATTGCTAAAGAGAAAAAAACAGTTTATAAAGTTATATTACTAGATCTTGGCATCTGTGGCTATAGGCGAGAGATTAAAAAATAAGTAAAAAGGCATGGCTGAACCAGAAAAGGCAGGGCAGGTGAGTTGGGTGATAATGGGACTGACGGTCATGGATGTGTACTATTATCTCAGAAACAGTAGAGATGTGGGAAACAGTTCGCACAAGTTTGTGAAACTTGATGGATTTTGGACAGTTGCCACTGCGCAGGAAAGTTACAAAGAGATAAAAACTTGCCAAAAATGGTTACAGTTAACGCTATCTCAGACTTCCCCCACTGATGCATGTGGTGCATCTCCAGTTCCCGTGCAGTTCTATGACCGACGGACAGCGGGCTGTGATGTCATTGGCATCTGTCATGTGCGAGGGTGTAGTGTGCTCTAGTTAAATTCAGTGGGGTGCGCAAGGAAAACTAGATCGACCATGGCCCGATCAGAGCTCCACTGCACTCTAAAAGCCCAGCAATGCTGGTGCCATGAAGGGATTACGCGAGCGGGTGTCCTGTTCTTAAGGGACTAGCGCTGCGTTAATCCTGCCAGGCCGTCCCCAGTCAGAGCTGTGGGCTGAGAGAGATCAGAGAGAAGCAGTCCTCCCCTCGTGTCTCGTGGCTCGGCTGTTAAGAGATCAAATTATTTGAATTAATTATTTTAGTACGTGGTTTTAAAGCAGGAGGTCTCCGCAGCTGAACAATTAATTTAGGACTCGAGGACCTCAGCTTCCTGAACTATAGGACCTTCGTAACGGGGACATTTAAACAGCCCCAAGATACCGGCAACCCATACGAGGCATGAATTCTGGAAGTAGGGGCACCCCGACCTGAAATTAATGCAGTTCAGCTCCGGAGACCCCCTGCTTCAATCCTACAGTAAATAAACTAGGATATTGGGATTAGTCTGAGATGGGGGGTGGGGGTGAGTTTAGGCCACAGGAGGGAGGGGGGTGGCAGGAGGGTTTAACCACTTTATTATTTAAGCTGTTAGCTACTAAGGAACATGACCGCTTACTTTTAGTTGTTTGATTATTTTTTAGTACATGGATTAAAGATAGGATTATGCTGCAGCTAAAACCCCTGCTTAACGAGTACAGGCCATTGTATAAGGTGGAGGTCTTTGGGGCTTGTTGAAATGCAGGATCCCCTGCTGCTTTTTCTTCTGGAGAAATTACCTCTGCACTGAGCCTGTGATCCGTGCTTGGCCGCGATTATAACCGCACTTAGGCTGCGGACCACCCGATCCAAGTGCACATGGCAAACTTGAACTCGCGCCAAATCGTATGTATGTATATCTGTGTTTAGCCCCATCCGTCGTACAGGCTTTTATAGCAGATTCACGTGCCAAAATATTACAAGACAAATTAGAAATAAGTGCTTCAGACATAAAGCAAACTTAGTTAAAAGGGGCCCCTGCCCCGGAGAGCTACAATCTAAGTGTCAGTTCAAAATATTCAGTAAAATATATACTTTATTTCTATGCCTCTCACAAAGAAGAATTGTGCAAATTCAGACAGCTGTTATATAAGGGCCTGTATAATTAAACTGCAAATGGCTCATTAAGTGTTTCCTTCATCCCGCTAACCAATGGAAGCAAAAATACAAGTAGAAGTCATACATACCTTTGAAACAATCAATGGGGGTTACTCATTAAACTTCAATAGGATGGAATGGTTTAACGAATCGCGCCCCCCCCCCCCCCCCCCCCCACAGCATCCCTTTCTCCCTCCATGCTGTAAGGCTGCGGCCCCAGTGCCTCCACTGCACACACGCCCGCTAGGCTGGCATCGCGTGCAGCTGAATTCCTTGGTCTGCAGTGAGCTGCAGGGGGAAAGACGGGGGCGTGATGGGGGAGTGACGGGGGCGCTGTCATGATGTCACCCAGGCAGGTTTGCCCTCATTGGCTGAGCCTAGTGCTCCGTCGCCCGTGGCCATCTCCATTTTCAGGTGTTCCTGAAAAACTCGGCGCGCGGCATTGCGGCCCCCCCTCGCAGCGGGCCCGGCCCCATTGAGGGGAGGGCTCTTGTCCCTGCAGCATCCGCCACAGCGGGCGCTGCAGTAGCCAGCGGGGACCTGGCCTTACTTGTCACCGTTTTATTGCCCCACAAATGTCTCCAGATTTCTCACCCACCCTTATCTAAATCTGCTTTTTTTTCCCTGCCTTCTAAACCTGTTTTAGCATTGATTCCTCTGTAAACTAGTATTGGACCTGAAGAAGAGAGCAGGATTCTCGAAAGCTTGTCCTATGACATAAATTGTTAGTCCAAATAAAAAAGGTATCACCTAATATTGAAGAA
>WSYH01014691.1:0-15196 GCA_036426205.1 Ascaphus truei
CATATTCTGCCGCTTCTCCTCATAGAAGTTTGCTCAGGTAAAAAGATAGGGCCTTACATATAGAGAACAAAAAGCAACGTTCCTGCCGCTCCAACCAATTAGGCTAACATAAAAAATAAATCTCATGAAAAGGTATTTTGTAAACCCTTTGGCCAAAGCATTGTAAGCCTGCATGTTTGCAGGAAAAGATAGGCCTACATATATAAGAAAAAGCAGAAAAAGCCGTGTAGTCCAGTTGCGTAGATAGTGCAGATAAATGAGTTCTAAGTATCGGTGAGTACCTTTTTTATTGGACTAAACAATTTATGTCATAGGACAAGTTTGAGAGTTATCCCTCTCTCTCTCTCCTCTTACTCTCTCTATATATATATAATATATATACTGAGTTAAGTTATGGTGAGTAAAAAAGTGAAAAAAACCCTCCACAGCAAAGCAAATATGCAAAGTAAATACAAAGTATGTCATCTGCATGTTTTAGGCAGGTCTGCAACCCCGTTCACCATTATTAACCAGCACACAGCACTTCCACTGCAGCAGGGATTCTGGGAAATGACATGCAAATGAGCACCAGTGCACTTTCCCAGAATCCCTTGCTGCAGTGGAAGTGCTGTTTGCGGTGATGATAATGGTGAAAGGCGGGGTTGCAGACCTACCTAAGACATGCAGATGAGCATACAGTGGTATTTACATTATATTATATCATATATAAATATATATATATATATATACACACACACATACACACACGCAATAGACTGTTTAAATAAAATATATTATCACACAATGATAAAAAAAAATATATTATAACATAAAAGAGACAAGGGGTATTTGCAGTAACCTTAAAGCGGAAGAAATCCCCTGCTCTAACACCAACTTTGTTACATGAGGGATGCAGGGGCGTCGGAGATCCTTACTGGTAAGCATAAACAGAATGACTTACGTTTTGGCTCAATACGAGGTGTTATAGATGATGTTTGTGGATTACATGGCCGCGTTAAACAGGAGATTTAAACGCGCATGTTGTTTTTCTCCTGGTGAGGGCTGGAACCTCACTGTAAGGATTTTTCTATAACCAGTGGGTCCCCGGAGTGAAATAGAGCATTCACTCTGGGGACTTTGGTAAAAAAAAATCCTGTTAAAAAAAAAAGGAGAATTAAAAGAATAAAGCAGGCAGGATTGCTGCTTAATATGTAATGTAGAAATACCTGTTTCATGTTCATGTTTCTCCTTATCTCTGCCTTTTGACAGCGTTCCTCTCATGTTCTTCTTTATTGTTGTTCGTCTTACTGCTGTTCTTTAATTTCTCTAACCTTGTGGAACGTCTGCTGTCGCTGTGTCTTTTCCTGTCTATGACTGGTTTGTCAAGACATTAAAATATTAAAATGCTTTTTAAGCATGATTTTTACTTTTATTTTTTGCAATATATGCACACACAAAGGACATGGAAAAACAATGAGTGAGTGAAGCTTTTCAGAAAACCCCTTAAATGGCAAAATTCGATATTTAGGCCAGTTAGCACGTGCATAAAAATTTCTCCTCGACATAATTCCTCCGATCATGCCTTGTGCCATTTAGAATGTAGTCAAGCAAGAGCCAGACATCACCGGCACCATGACTGCCAATTACAAGGGCTTTTTATTGCGGCTTATTTTCACACCCACATATATTGCGAGCAATCATTTTTTGTGTGGGTTTCCAGTAATGTTTGTCCTTGTATAGTATAACATATGCAAAATCTAGTCTGTCTTTCATATTTATAGCACACTGTAAGATATATTAATACAGATACCCATTTTTATTTCTTCATGTAATGTGAATTCCCTGTTCGACACACACACACACACACACACACACACACACACACCAACCCCCTCCCAATACATATTAAAAAATACCCCAACCACCTCCCAATACATATAAAAAAATACCCCAACCCCCTCCCAATAAATATAAAAAAATACCCCAACCCCCTCCCAATACATATAAAAAAATACCCCAACCCCCTCCCAATACATATAAAAAAATACCCAACCCGCTCCCAATACATATAAAAAAATACCCCAACCCCCTCCCAATACATATAAAAAAATACCCCAACCCCTCCAATACATAAAAAAATATACCCCAACCCCCCAAACATATAAAAAAAATACCCCAACCCCCTCAATACATATAAAAAAAATACCCCAACCCCCCAATACACATATACATACATACATAAATATGTATATGTATATATATATGTATGTATATGTATAAGTATATGTATATGTATATACTGAGTTAAGTTATGGTGAGTAAAAAAAGTGACAAAAACCCTCCACAGCAAAGCAAATATGCAAATGTAAATACAACTGTATGCTCATCTGCATGTTTTAGGCAGGTCTGCAACCCCACCTTTCACCATTATCACCTAGCACACAGCACTTCCACTGCAGCAAGGGATTCTGGGAAATGACATGTAAATGAGCACACAGTGCCACTTTTTGCTTCAAAAACCATTTTTAACATGGTTCCCTATAGGCTTAAGCTTGCTGCATGGTCACAGCTCTGAGTACAGCCAGGGCCAAGGCGCATACCCAGAAAACCCACCCACAGACAGAGACCCTTAATGGGTCTCATCAGTGTGGGGTTGGTTAACTGGGTATGGTTAACACACTGATGAGACCCATTAAGGTCGAAACAGCTGAGGGTGAGGAAAAGCCTGCGAAGGAGGTAGAGCACGACGGGTTCCAGCAGCCCCTGTGGGTCCCCGTGATGCGCCTGGGCCAATGAGGTGCGAGGCCAGGAGGAAAAGGAAGTGTTTGCGCGCGTGTGAGTTTAGAGTTGGTTGGAGAGGAGAGGAGAAGGAGCTTCGGTGTGGGGAGGCAGACCGCCCCCTACTTAGGCCGCATGCCCCAGGCCCAGTTAGGCCCTGAGTCCCCGTAGAGACAAGCGGAGCTAGGGACTGGCCATAGTTAGGTTCCGGTTCCCTCTATTGCCACACTATCACCACCGGGACAGTTCTAAATTGGCGAGAGGTCTGGGCGCAGACCCCGCTATCAAGCCGCAGCGTGTCTGGGTGGGATCGCCCTAGACACCTACTGGTGACATCATCTACACCTCTCTGATCCTTTGTGAAGATTGTAGCCGCACCGGGTACTGGAGTGCCCGGCAGGTAATTCTAAAGTGCACCAACAGTACCATCATTCATTCAGGACACAGTGGCTGCGCAGTCACACTCATACACATTCATTGACTCACTTGAGGGTGGGAGAACTATTCCCAAGGGGAACTGGACACGGGGTGGGATCACCCGTTGAAGGGAGAAGGGAGGGTGAGCATTCGACGATACGCCGAGTATTGTATCTCCTCTAGGGAGGGACACCTGTTGGTATAACATATATGGTTACTGCAAGTAAAGTTAATTGGTTAAGGGATATTGCTGTGTGTGTGTGTTATGTACATAAGTCCTGCGAAGACCCACTTCCCCTCAGGCAGAAGCTGTCGCAGGTGGAGGTGCTGCACCAAGTTCTAGGTATTGTGTGTACCCCAGGCTCTCCGTGATAGAGGCTCAGATCCTGTGAGCCTACAGGTAATACAGCATATGGTAGTGGCCTGTGTTCGCTAGGAAACATGGCTACATTTGGAGGTGCTGCTGAGATCTTAGACCTGGGGTGCCCCTTGAGACAAAATTACCGCCACAATGGCCCTTCCTTCCCGTCAGGAAATACGTGACTGGGCGTGGCAAATGCGCACGCCTGCTCGCCGCGCCGTAACTGTGACACGAGTACCCATGGCCTTACCTTTAGAGACTTTGCAAATGTCCCTACGACAACTACCGGGTTTTGCCAAAGCCCGCCTAGTAGATGTGCTCATAGACCAAGATGCTAAATGGAACACCTTGCTAGTAGCTTGCCGGCGAGACCTAGTAGTACTAGAACCTGCCGTCCCTTAAAATCTGCCGCAGCCCGATGCTCCACCTGGCAGCAGCCCTTTAGTCTATCCACTTCGGGACCCTCCTGTGGGGGAACTAGATGACGACGACCCCACACTTCCTTTTGCTCACTATCCCGCGAGCGAGGCGGCTAGCTGTCGGTCAGAATCTGTCAGGATTGCCTAGACCTCCTGCCTAGCCATAGCTTCCTTGTCCACTGGGTGTGCTGCTGTCTTCTGTTGGCTCTGGGTTCCTCTGTCTGTCTTCTTGTTGCTCCTGTCTCTGTCCTTTATAGCTTGCTTCCTGTCTGTTGCTTTTGCCTTTGCTTGCTAGTCAGACTCCTACAGTATGCTCATGCCTGTCTTTGATCCTGACCTGTTTCCTGTACCTGTACCTGTATTGTAGTCTGCTCACAGTAAAGGTCCTTGCTAGTAATCTGGCTTGTCCCTGGTTATTCCTGCTCCCCGGTCTCAGTCCCTGCTCCCTGTTCTTAGTCCCTGTCCTGTTCCAGTCTCCTCGTTGCCGACCTCTGCTTGTTACCTGACTTCGCTGCCTGCCGCCTGCCTCGGACCCCTGCTTGTACCTGACTTCGCTGCCTGCCGCCTGCCTCGGACCCCTGCTTGTGACCCCTACTACGCTCGTGCTGTTCCGGCCACCGAGATCCTACCCGCCACAGGAGTCTCCCGTGACAGAATCTAGCTATCCCGGGTCTAGCGCATCCGCCGAAGTAGGGGTGCGTAGTGATATGCTGCAGAAACTCAATGACAAGATAGACCAGTTAACCGCCCCCTCCAGCTTACCGCCGTTAGTAGAAGCACTTACCTTAGCCACGCATTCACAAAGCTACTGGAAATTAAAGGCCTTCTCGGGGACGCTACCTGTGCCCACGGGAGAGGATGGGATAGACCTGTGGAAGAAGCACACTAGGGGAGTAATGGAGGAATGGTCTTGCACCGATGTGGTGAAACGGCAACGACTCATGGAGTGCTTACGAGCCCCGGCGTCCACATTGATCAGCATTCATCGAGAGCAGTACCCCGACGTAACCGCTTGTATGATGATCGAGTTCCTAGTTGAGGCCTATAGTGTGACCGAGGATGATGGGGCCTTGTGGGCCAAATACTATGCCATCAATCAAAAGGATGGTGTAGACCTGTCTGCCTATATACACCGAGTGCAAATCTCCCTTGGGCCCCTGCTGCATCATAAATATGTGGCCGCCTCCCAGATAGACGAATACCTCCGCAAACAATACCTACGAGGGTCCAGTCCTACTCACTCTATAGCAAACATGATTCGCGACAACCTAACTCGAGGGCCCCCTCCCTCGTTTATCAAACTCTTGCAGCAAGTCAAAGAGCACGAGACGCATCTTATGCTTCACCTCCCCCCCCAGAAGGCTAAAGCAGTCAGCAGCACTAAGCCAAAGGGAAGTGCTGAAAAGAAGGAGGACCCACCGGACAAACCAGGTCCCGAACTGCCAAAATACGCTGGACGAACCTCGCCTCCGTATGACCGCCGTACCCCACCCCGGGATATGTCCTGCTACAAATGCGGGAAGAAAGGACATATCTCCTACGATTGTCGGATGGGAGAGTCTCGCCACCGAAGCCCGTCACCCAAGAAGTTCACGCCCCAGGCCATGGTCTGCGGGGTGTATGCGGTCGGCCCAGAAACTCCGGTGTCCACCCAAAGTGGCGAAGACCCCGAAGAGGAGGGTAACCGCGTGGGACCGGTAGCGCTGATCCTGGTGTTAGTGGATGGGATTTACTCCTCCACACTACTGGACACGGGGTCTCAAGTCACCATCATATATCGGGAGTTCTATGATCGACACCTCCAGAAGCGGCCTCTGAGAGCAGCAGGGCATATCAAAGTACGAGGCTTAAGCAATGACGACTACCCCATCGACAGCTGGTGACCGTGGATCTGGAGATACAGCAGCTCAACACAGGGAAGTCTCACCCCATGAAGGTGGACGCCTTGGTGTGCCCTGAACCCAAAGATACACCTAAGTACCCGATCATTCTAGGCACGAATGCGGACATTGTACAAGCCATCATCCGGGCCTATCTACACGAAGCTAACGAACTGCCCATGTCCAGCCTACAGTTGCAGCTGGTCCAGGTGGATCCAGCTCCTCCTCTATGCCCCTCGGAGGACTACGGACTGTTGTTCTGCGGGCGGGGAGGGTTGAATAATGGTGAAAGGCGGGGTTGCAGACCTGCCTAAGACATGCAGATGAGCATACAGTTGTATTTACATTTATATATATCTATATATATAAATATATATATATATATATATACACACACACATACACACACGCAATAGACTGTTAAATAAAATATATTATACACACACTGATAAAACAAATATATTATAACATAAAAGTAGACAAGGGGTATTTTGCAGTAACCTTAAAGCAGAAATTCCCCCTGCTTAACACCACTTTTGTTACATGATGGGATGCAGGGGCGTTCCGGAGATCCTTACTGGTAAGCATAACAGAATGACTTCCTGGCTCAATACGAGGCTGTTATAGATGATGTTGTGGCTTCACATTGGCCCGCGTTAAACAGGAGATTTAAAACGCCATGTTGTTTCTCCTGGTGAGGGCTGAACCTTCACTGTAAGGATTTTTATAACCAGTGGGTCCCCGGAGCTGAAAATAGAGCATTTCCACTCTGGGGACTTCATGGTAAAAAAAAATCCTGTTAAAAAAAAAAGGAGAATTAAAAAGAATAAAGCAGGCAGGATTGCTGCTTTAATATGCTTTAATGTAGAAATACACTGTTTCATGTTCATGTTTTCTCCTTATCTCTGCCTCCTTTTGACAGCGTTCCTCTCCATGTTCTTCTTTTATTGTTTTCCTTACTGCTGTTCTTTAATTTCTCTAACCCTTGTGGAAACGTTCTTGTCGCTGTGTCTTTTCCTGTCTATTGACTGGTTTGTCAAGGACATTAAAATATAAAATGCTTTTAAGCATGATTTTTACTTTTATTTTTTTGCAATATAATGCACACAACAAAGGACAATGGAAACACAATTGAGTGATGAAGCTTTTCAGAAAACCTTAATAAATGGCAAAATTCGATATTTAGGCCAGTTAGCACGTGCATAAAATATTTCTCCTCGACATTAATTCCTCCGATCATCCTTGTGCCCATTTAGAATGTAGTCAAGCTAAGAGCCAGACATCACGGCACCATGACTGCCAATTACAAGGGCTTTTTATTGCGGCTTATTTTCACCCACATATATTGCGAGCAATCATTTTTTTGTTGGGATTTCCAGTAATGTTTGTCCTTGTAATAGTATAACATATGCAAAATCTATGTCTGTCTTCATATTTATAGCACACTGGATAAGATAATATTAATACAGATACCCATTTTATATTTTCATTCATGTGAATCGTGTATTTCCCTGTTAGACTTCTGTGCTACGTTTTCCATGTACATTCTAAGACGAAGACCAAATGCTTTTATTTCTGAATGTAGCCTCAAAGTAAGGGTTAATTAACTTTGACCTGCAGCTGGGAGATCTAACTAACCCCAACATCCCCTGAGGTATGACCTTAATTGTAGGCCCTTGACTAGGGAAAACCTTTTCAGATGTTTTAACATACCAAAGGACACAAATTGTGAGAAACTGCCTTAAAAAGTCACTTCATTTTTGCCTACACTTTCTGCTATTTGGTATTTGTGAATGCACAATATCAATGCACTCGTGTCGTATTGTAGTACCACCAAATAAAAAGTATTTTAACTTCTCTAAGTAAATTTCATCAGAACATATGAAGGACTCTGAGAGGGTTGAAAGCTTGTAACATACAGTCTCAACTACTTGTTGGTGCATAAAATGTATCATTACTACCCATCTCCCTCCGTTGTCACTACATTATAACATAGAGCAGTGCCAAAGTTAATTAGATGTAGCAAATCACTCCTGTAGTGTCTGATTTAAGCTTAACTACTGTACCTCACAGCTGGAAAGGAATTGGAAGAATTGTTTCAGTAGCAAACGGATGTACTGCTTGCCCTCAAGATTACTAATCTAGATTAAACTCAAGAGACCATTTACCTCTCAGATCATTTTGCATGAAGGGATTATTTATTGAAATATCACAGATGAAAGGGATCATTTATCTGCTGGTATTATGTCTTCGTATTAAGCTCATTGTTATTAATGGCTACACGAGCCTAATCAAAAGTGCAGGAATGTAACAAATTAGCTACAAAACGCCTGACAAATGTGGTAACCAAGAGCAATAGTTCAGTACAGAAGTACCATACTTTATTGGAACGCTCCCCAGGAGTAGAAAATCCCATGAAATGCCCCTTTACCATGTCTCCAGTGTATGACTTCTTATATGTGGTAGGATAGTATAAATAGGAAGCATGTAGAAAGATATATATCAGTCATTCTGCTACTAATGATGCATATAATTGTGCAAAGAATAGCACCAGGTTGATTCAGTGTGTGTAATGGGAGGATGGGGGAGGGTTCCCTCTTCACTCCCTCCCTCCCCCGGGCAGCTTTAAAATGGTTCATTGTATAATAATGCCCAGTGTCACTCAGCTCTTTCCTCTTAGGGGAAATGGGATTTAAAGGTACAGTCCCTTCTAACCACAAAGTGAAACAAAGAGACATATTTAAGAGGTTATAAATTGAGTACCTATACATGTTTATTTAAAAGGACAACTATAAGCATGATTAAAAAAAAAAAATATATATATATATATATATATATATATATATATATACACACATACAGTCATGTGAAAAAGAAAGTACACCCTCTTTGAAATCTATGGTTTTACATACCAGGACATAATAACAATCATCTGTTCCTTAGCAGGTCTTAAAATTAGGTAAATACAACCTCAGATGAACAACAACACATGAAATATTACACTGTGTCATGATTTATTTAACAAAATAAAGCCAACATGGAGAAGCCATGTGTGAAAAACTAAGTACACCTTATGATTCAATAGCTTGTAGAACCACCTTTAGCAGCAATAACATGAAGTAATCGTTTTCTGTATGACTTTATCAGTCTCTCACATCGTTGTGGAGGAATTTTGGCCCACTCTTCTTTACAACGTTGCTTCAGTTCATTGAGGGTTTGTGGGCATTTGTTTATGCACAGCTCTCTTAAGGTCCCGCCACAGCATTTCAATTGGGTTGAGGTCTGGACTTTGACTGGGCCATTGCAACACCATGATTCTTTTCTTTTTCAGCCATTCTATTGTAGATTTGCTGGTGTGCTTGGGATCATTGTCCTGTTGCATGACCCAATTTTGGCCAAGCTTTAGCTGTCAGACAGATGGCCTCACATTTGACCTACAATACTTTGGTATACAGAGGAGTTCAAGGTCGACTCAATGACTGCAAGGTTCCATGGTCCTGTGGATGCAAAACAAGCCCAAATTATCACCCCTCCACCACCGTGCTTGTCAGTTGGTATGAGGTGTTTGTGCTGATATGCTGTGTTTGGTTTTTGCCAAACGAAGCGCTGTGCATTATGGCCAAACATCTCCACTTTGGTCTCGTCTGTCCAAATGATATTGTTCCAGAAGTCTTGTGGTTTGTTCAGATGCAACTTTGCAAACCTAAGCCGTGCTGCCATGTTCTTTTTAGAGAGAAGAGGCTTTCTCCTAGCAACCCTTCCAAACAAACCATACTTGTTCAGTCTTTTTCTAATTGTACTGTCATGAACTTTAACATTTAACATGCTAACTGAGACCTGTAGAGTCTGAGATGTAACTCTTGGGTTTTTTGCAATTTCTCTGAGCACTGCACGGTCTGACCTTGGGGTGAATTTGCTGGGAAGTCCACTTCTGGGAAGATTGGCAACTGTCTTGAATGTTTTCCACTTTTGAATAGTCTTTCTCACTGTAGAATGATGGACTTTAAATTGTTTGGAAATTGCCTTATATTCCTTTCCAGATTGATGGGCAGTAACAATTGCTTCTCTAAAATCATTTATATATATAACTTGTGATAAACCGCTCACCAACATAAAAATAAATAAGGTAAATAATCAAAACAACCGTGCAAAGGAATGGTAATGACAAACACAGACAAACAAGGAGATAAAGATTGTCTCCCAGAGATCCCTATTAACTGCACAACAAGGTTGCTATATTAAATAGGGGTACAATACTCCCTGACAGATAGTCTAATAAGCTGTGTGGGGTACAAAAAAGTAACCGCTCCCAGGACTGTGGGAGGACAGTTACCAGTAAAAGCCTATGCAGGCCAAAATAATAAAGTTTTATTAGTACAAGAAACAACGACGCATACTCTAATTATCATAAAAACAATTAAAACAATAGGCTGATGGGTAACACCAGAAGGGAATAGGGTGGACAATCAAAACGTAGGTAATAAAGGTCAAATATTCCCTAATGGTGGTAGCTAGATCTAGGTGTGGGGTTGAGTAGAGAGGTATCTATCTATGTCTGGATGGGCAAGTGTATAAAGTATATCAGATACCCGTATGCCTAAATAAGCTCTGGGACACCTGTAAAGTGTATACCCTAACGTTGTATCCCTAGATAGAACCTAGTCTCAATATTTGTGGTACGGGTGCCTGGCTAGGGTAGGTATCGGCGCAGTCTCGGTGACTCAGTAGTAATAGAATACAGATAACACACAAGAGTAGGTAATCTAACGGCCAAACTGAAAATGTAGCGTATGTGTCAAAATAACCAGTATTGACCGTGGTACTGATGAAAACAATCTAATCAGCTGTTGAGGCTCAAGGTCTACTCACAGTTGTAATCGCACATGCTGCATACCGGCTACAATGCCCGCCGCTTACCATAGCAAACCCGCCCCCCAATGCACCAGAACAATCTCACCCGTGACCTCCACGACGTCAACGCGCCAGCCCCGAGCGTGAAACGTACGTCAGGATGACGTCATCGCGTTGACGTCATGGAGGTCACGGGTGAGATTGTTCTGGTGCATTGGGGGGGCGGTTTGCTATGGGTAAGCGGCGGGCATTGTAGCCGGTATGCAGCATTGGCGATTACACTGTGAGTAGACCTTGAGCCTCAACAGCTGATTAGATTTTTTCATCAGTACCACGGTCAATACTGGTTATTTTGACACATACGCTACATTTTAGTGTTGGCCGTTAGATTACCTACTCTTGATGTGTTATCTGTATCTATTACTTTTGGTCGAGTCACCGAACTGTGCCGATACCTACCCTAGCCAGGCACCCTTACCACAAATATGAGAGAGAGGTTCTATCTAGGGATACAGTTAGGGTATACACTTTACAGGTGTCCCAGAGCTTTTTAGGCATACGGGTATCTGATATACTTTATACACTTGCCCATCCAGACAAGATAGATACCTCTCTACTCAACCCCACACCTAGATTATCTACCACCATTAGAATATTTGATTACCTACGTTTGTTGTCCACCCTATTCCCTTTGGTGTTACCCACACCTGTTGTTTTAATTGCTTTTATGATAATTGAGTATGCTCGTTGTTCTTGTACTATAAAACTTTATATTTTGGCCGCATAGCTTTTACTGGTAACTGTCCTCCCACAGTGCTGGGAGCGGTTACTTTTTTGGACCCCACCAGCTTATTACTGCTGTCAGGGAGTATTGACCCCTTTTAATTATAGCACTTGTTGTGCAGTTATAGGGATCTCTGGAGACAATCTTATCTCCTTGTTGTCTGTCATGTTTCTCTAAAATTCATTGTGCTGATTTTTTCCTCCTTGACATTGTGTTAACACACACCTGAATGCTCCGACCACAAACTGCTTAAAAACTTGGCTTTTAAGAAGTGGTCACCACTTGATCAATTAATCAAGGCATTTGATTAGCAAGCACCGGTCTGCTACTTAGTCATCGTTAATTCCTATGGAAGCAGTAAGGGTTTGAACTTAGTTTTTCAACACATAGCTTCTCCATATTTTGGCTTGATTTTTGGTCAAATTAAATATGGACACCGTGTATCTACTGTCCATGTGTGTGTTCATCGAGGTGTATTTACCTAATTTAAGACCTGCGAGGAACAGATGATGTTATTATGTCGACCTAGATAATGTAAGAAATTCATGGAATTCAAAGAGGGTGTAACTTTGCTTTTCAAATGACTGTTTACTATACATAGCATACATACATGAAAAGCTAGCAGCCGGCCACTCCGTAGGGGAGTTCCCACACCCAAAGGGAGTCCACCCCGCAAAGTACTTGAGGGGTTGCCCTGGGCACCTGTAACACGAGGTCCACAGCATAGACAACACCAAAATTCGCCGGTAGACGCTAAAACCCATTGTGTTGTGCTGGTCAACGGTGGGGTACTTCCCCTGGTACGACCAGGGCATATGAGACCTGTCATGGGGGAGTAGCAGAGTAGAGCGTCGATAGCTACAAGAAGAAGGGTGTACAAAGAAAATCGTCCCATACGTCAGGCTTGGAGGAATACCGACTCGTGGGAAGCTACAGACAGGATGGTCTACCCGGTAATGTCCTTAGTAAGGGAATGTGCCTGGTCCCCGACCCAAGGCCGCGGCGTCCGTCAGCGTGGTGACTTCAGTTAGGCATCTCTAAGAGGAGGGTCCCATATTAGTGGCTTCCCTACAACACGACAACTATTTGGGATATCAAGGGCCTGACTGGGGCCTTGGGCGGGTGTGGTAAATACGACCTAGTCCAGGGGCTTAATTGCTCCTCTGGACACGTCCTTTTCCGTGCTGCGCCCCGTCAAAGACTGCTCACGTCCGTTTGCGCGCCAAAATATATCTCTGAGGTGCTCTCCCCTCCCGCTTCCGCCTGCCTCTTCATGTTGGTGGGGTGGTCCCACATGATCCCTACTAACCGTAAGGATCCTGGAACTTTGTAGTCTGCATGGCTCTTGCGAACCACCTAATGTGTGGCCACCGCATCTACGCTTCTGCACACACTGCGCATGCGCACCAATACAATGAACAATGCGCAAACCTAACATGGACGCCCCCAAGCCTGCAGCACGGAGCTACGGAGGCAACCCCAGTTAGCACGGCCACGCTACACCCGTCCCCCATCACTGGAGGTAAGAGGGGGCCTGGCCAATATATATTAAAAAATCAAATAAACTGGTTAAGATTTTATCAAAAAGTTTTTTGTAGGGTGAAAGGACAGTGTGGTCTTTTTTCTTTAAAGTAACAACATTTTCATGACAATTTATGTTGGCGAAAGGCTGAAACCTTTCTACTTCTGTATAATCCATAATCACTCTTCATAAATGTATGAAATCTTATAAGTTAATTATCTTATGTGTAACCATGCGGCAGAGTGTCAAAGTAACATATTTGAAGACTTGAGGAAGACACAGCAGGATCTGTACAGGTATAATGGTATAAATGTAAAAAATAATGGTACTAACTGCACAGGAGGCACAAGCTCAGCTGCTCATCAAAAATAACACCAAAAGAAAACAGCACCTCTCCAACAAAAAAAAGTTAATTCTACTCAGAGGTCCCTCGTGTTAATCAAAATGATTTGTAAAATATATGATGCTGTTTTAAACTAGAAAAAAAACACAGTGAATTTTATTCAACATTCTATATGTGGTTTTTTTTTGACTCTTGGTGCGTTTAAAAATAATACTTACTTGCATTATTTTTAAAATTTTGTCCACTCTTAATATGTCTTTTTTATAAATAATTGTTCATGTCGTGAGGGTAGCTTGAAAAGGTTGGGTTGCTATAGGCAACTATTTAGGAAGCTACAGTTACAAGCCCTTCCTCTTGGTTGAAATAGGGCAGCAACCATCTTGCGTGCCAGCTGGGAAGGGAATGAGGTATTTAACGTTCTACTCGGTTGACGGGGAGAACGGTATTGATCAGCAGCTTAGATAATTGCATTTGGACCGTCAAGGCAAAGGAAGCTGCCTTTATAATAACACAAAACACAACAACATTGGGTAAAGATGAAATAATCTTTAATATAATCTTTCGGGGGGGTGGGGGGGGTGCTTTTGCTATTGTATTTGCTATGTAAATCTGTAGTGGTTATAATCTATTATGAAGAATCCCATGGCGACGCTCCCCGGCATGTTAACCTTGTATGGTAAACCTGTCCCACTTCGCAATAGACTCAGCACGAAGTCAAAAAAAACACAAAAGAAGAATCCCTTCAATGCAACATGCACTCATCAAGTGGTGTTGGATGTGAGAGTATCAGTGCATGTTACGAAAAAATTGACCCAGACGACAGAAAAAGCAAAGTAATTTTTTTTTTTTAGAAGTTATGTTAGTATGGCTGGCGGTAGCTGAAGCAATTTCACAACTATTTGCTACACCTGGGGGGGGGCACGTGGTCCAGTCTAACAAAATTAGTTTTTTTTATCTGTGGCTGTTTTGGCAACTTAACCACTTTCAGAGCTGGGGTAAGGTACAGTATTAATGCTCGCTGGCCCGGTCAGAAGGTTTTCTCTGTACTACCTACTTCATGATGCTCCCTGTCGCCCGTAGATCAGCGGGGCTAGAGAAGACTCCACACAAACAAACAGACAAAAGGATGGGGGGCAACAGAAAAAAGGGAAAGAATCTGGTGTTCAAAAAAGCATATGACATTTTGTAGTCAGTAATAAAAAGGGTCAAGACTTTCAATAAAAAGAGGATCTTATGATCCAAGTACACCAGGACAGTATAAACCACAACGGGGATCTCCTGTAAGTGGTCCAACCACCTCCCCCCCATCTCTGGAAATCCAGTGGTGTGTGGCCGAGGGAAGTTTCCAGACGCTGCATCCACTTGTAGTCTTCCTGCACTCGGTGTAAAAAGACGCTGGTAGGTCTGCCGCATCATCAACGTTCGTACCCAGCAACTGGGTACGAATGTGATATGTCTGTAGACCTATGCGCGTTTGCTGTCTGATGCCGGTCTGGGAACTTCCCTCGGCACCACACCATCTGCGATCGGATATGGGGGAATGTTTGTGACTATGGATCTCCCGTTGTGGTTTATACTCGCCTGGTGGTATAATGGATCAATAAGATCCTCTTTTTATTGTAAGTCCTTGTACTTTTTTATGCTGCGATAAATGTCATATGACTTGTATGTTGAACACTAGTGAATGCTTCCCTTTTTTCTGCGCCACCCTATCTTTTGTCAAGAGCTGGCAGTAAAGTTACTGTTATTTTTAGTATTGGGGTGGCAATGTGGGATGTAGTTCTATTGCAAAAGTCTTGATCTGTACAGCATTCAAGGCTCTTCTTGTGTGTGGTATGGTGTGTCCCTGAATAAAAAAAACA
>WSYH01001489.1:0-118297 GCA_036426205.1 Ascaphus truei
ATCCTGGCAATTTGCAGGAAACGTGGCTCTCCGTCTGCCACAGTAATCTGCATCCCAGGTCCTGGGAGCAATTCCTCTGGCCAGACCATATCAGGTCGGACCAGGGTTACTGCAGCACCTGAATCCATCAAGCCGACTGCTTGCCGGTCACCGACTTTGACCGGGGTGAGGTGTCTGCTCCGGCCATCTGTCTGCTGCAGGGCTGCGCTGAGATGTCCTCCGCTCCTGGCTGTAGGCACCGATGAAACCGGGACAGGCGTTGCATGGGACATCTCGCTGGAGTTGTTTCCATGACTGGTCCGGATTCTTTGGTGGAAGCCACCCGCACGCTGGCTACCAGCTTCGTAGCTGGGGTGCGTTGTCCCTGATGGGGTCTGCCGGAATGCAGGGGTTCCGGGCAATCTGGTCAGATGTGACCTGTGCGGTTACAGTTGTAGCACCGGCGCTCATTCCAGAGCTCTCCCACCTTCCGTGGACTGCTGCCCGCAGGCGGCTTCTGAGTCCATTGGGTAGTACTGATAGTCTTTTTAGCTGGGGCCGCCGCCGCTTTGGCTGCTGCCTTGGCGGGCATCAGTGCCCGGCTGGCGACATAATCATCTGCGAGCCTTGCCGCCTCCTGGTAAGTCTTGGGCTTTTTGTCGTACACCCAAGCCCTCACCGCCGGCGGACACTGCTGCATGAGCTGCTCCTGGAAAATCAGATCCAGCAGGAGTTGGTAAGTCTTGGCCTCATAGCCCTCCACCCATCTGAGCCCATGCAGGGCCATGCGGGTCACATAGGACTCCAGGGGCTGTCTCTCTTCCAGCCGGAATTTTCCCCGGTAGGCTTCAGGGGTGAGACCATATTGAAATAATAACAGCTCTTTTAAGTGATCATAGTCGTCAGCATATTCCTCTGGAAGCGCCATCATCGTCTGCTTAGCCAAGCCGGACAGTAAGGGGTCCAAACGTGCGACCCGGTGCTGGGGAAGCACTTTGTACCGCCGGCACTGTGTTTCAAAGTTCTTTAAGAAACTGTTGATCTGATCAGTACCTTCCACGAACTTGGTGAGGCTGTGATGGTCCAGTTTGAGACATCTCTGTCGTGGTGGGCAGGGGGGCAATAAGCGGGTCTGTTCACTGCCATAGTGATAAACTGCAGCCGCTCATCTGGTGTCCCTTTCACCCCACGCAGTAATCAGTGCCAGCATTTCAGGGGTGAACGGACTGGTAGCCGCAGCGACCAATATCCCTCCTGCTGCTGTGCTCCCGGGAGGTGCTCCCGCTCCCTCCTCGGGATTCTGCCGACCCGGCACTGGGTTCCTTCCCTGCTCTCCGGGCGGCGGCACAAGGGCAAGCTGAGCCGTTCCCTGGGGCTCTGCAAGCCGGGCTTCGTGTGCCCTGATCGCCTCCATCATTTGCTCGGCATCCTGGTCCTCCATGGGCAGGTCATATTCTCGGCACTTTTCCTGTAGTTGAGCTTGGGTCCGGATGTTAGATGAGCCGGCACCCTCACTCATGGTTCAAGACTGATAGATGTTCAGTCGGAGCAGTGAGGTGGTGTTACAACTTGTGTTGAATGTTGCACAACTGTGTGTTCAATATCTTTAGTCCCAGGAACTCGCTATTCACCTAGAGTTCCCACTGTATTACCGAGTCCCGCAGTAAACTGTAATACAGGTTCAGTTCAATCCCGCCGCTGCCACTAGTTTATTATAAGCTTGTCACAGTAACTTATAACAAGATATAATATACACCAAATAACTGGGTTGAACTGAACGATGCTTAGATATAATAAAGTATATTTATTCCTTAGATAGGTGAACACAACAAGATAGTACAATTAACAGACAAGAAGGTAACACTTATTTAGGGGTTGGAAAGAAGAAGTAATCAAATAGCAATTCTCCAGCAATCAGGCGTCAATCAGATGATAATAATAAAGTATATTTATTCCTTAGATAGGTGAACACAACAAGATAGTACAATTAACAGACAAGAAGGTAACACTTACTTAGGGGTTGGAAAGAAGAAGTAATCAAATAGCAATTCTCCAGCAATCAGGCATCAATCAGATGATACAAAGAAGACCCAAACTGTAGGGTTGACATCAGTTTATATATCTTTTCAACCCTACTCTTACTATTGAGTGCAGGCTATTGGAGAACAATTAGCTGCACCCGTTCTCCTCAGTTTCTCATTAAGGTTTTAGCCTATATCTCTTCTATGGTAGGTTAGGGGTGGGGTATTTTTAATCTGCTGTTTGGGTCAGCCATGGTTCCCATACTTTATAGATGGATACCGTTGTCCTTTTCAAGAATGCTGATAGCTTCTCCATCAGCATTACTTCCTGAATTCTTTTCTTGACTGTTTGCATGGGGGGGGGGGGGGGGACACCTTCTTCCATGAGGCGGCCACCGCACACCTTGCCGCCATGAGTATGAAGGAGATTCATTTTCTTGTTGATCGGTCAATGTTCTCTATTGGCCTGGCCAACAAGTAGGTCAGCGGATCAATGGGTATTGTGAAGTCTGTGACCTCTTTAATTATGGACTGTATGGTTTCCCAATATTTCTGGATTTCCGGACACGACCACCATATGTGAGCCATGTCTCCCTTTTGTCCGCAGCCTCTCCAGCATAGGTCAGAGGCCAGAGGGTAGATTTGACCATAGGGTTTGGGTTCTCTGTAACCGAACTTAGTTCTGCAACGCATATGTACTGAGGTGGGGTTGGATCCCCTCGGTTACTTTTTATTAATAAATATTTTACCATTACTAATCCCTGGTGCGCATTGTGTGCATTTTTTTCTTTTTAAGTCTCAAAGGGCTGTAATTATTTTTATGACGGCGCCTCAAAAGGCTCTCACAGATTTAGAGTCCCCCTGTCTAAAAGAGTGTCAATTATGAAAAGACCCAGAGACCCATAATGTATACAATACTGGCATACTGATGCACAGCAGATGTCAGGCTAGTGACACCTCTGAGTCAGAAACCAGACACAGTGGCCCCAAGTTATGGGTGTAGCCCAGGTATGCTAAGTGGCATGGGCGTCAACCTGACCCATGCACCCTGCCCACCGGACAGCCCTTTTGACTGGTCTTATGAACTTGGGTAACTTGGCTATTCGTGGTGTTTTTTGTTCCCACGAGGGGATTGGATCCACATGTTAAAGATAGCTTTGGGCAGTCTATGACTGTGGCTCCCCCAGGTATCCCCAGTGTGATTCCTGAATTTTAATCCATGATGTAAAGATGCAAGACTTTGTTCCAGTACAGCAGCAACCAGTCCAGGAGTGAAGGGGTTAATAACCACATAACCACAGGACTTTTAAAACCAAGGCTGCATTTCTTGCGCTTGCAAGCAGAGGACAATTTCTTTTGTTTCAAAGGACAATTTCTTTCATTCCCTTATTCCAGTAAGTGTTGTTTTCAAGTGTATTCTGCAGATGTCGTGTGTTTGTCTATTAAGGAAATAAATCACAATTTATTTTGCAACTTGTTCTGTTCAATCAAGTACCCAGAAATATAAATATGTTGATAAAAGTTGGTGTCATCGTGACACCCAGTCACTCACTCACCCACCCAGTCACTCACTCACCCAGTCACTCACTCACTCACCCAGTCACTCACTCACCCAGTCACTCACTCACCCAGTCACTCACTCACTCACCCAGTCACTCACTCACCCAGTCACTCACTCAACCAGTCACTCACCCAGTCACTCACCCAGTCACTCACTCACGCAGTCACTCACCCAGTCACTCACTCACCCAGTCACTCACTCAGCCACCCAGACAGGCAGTCATCTGTCTTTTGTTGAAAATATAAAAATAAGCAGGTTGCATTGTAATGTTTTTTTCTGTATCACAATAAGAAAACAGTTAAGTAAAAGTTGCGCGCTAAAAAATATTTTTTCGCGGTAGGTGCGCTATGGGTTCGGGGGGGGGGGCTGCTCCTTTAATTTGTCCTGGGCCCCATGATTTCTGTTGGCGGCCCTGCCTACAGGATATAGGGTATGGGTGGTGTAGAGGTGTAAGAATGTCAACTTCAACAACACTCCCTCCCTCACTAGTGTGTAGGATAACTGTATTCATAGAGACTGTATTTATGTCTCTGTAACTAAACCCATGTCAGTTTGCATTGATGCCTGACAGTGTAACTTGTAGAAATTACACTATGTAAACTGAAGTCTGTTTTTAGGGCATCTCCTATTCAAGACTGATCCTATTTTAGGAATCATCTCTTTTGTTTATATTCCAGGAATTGACCACATCACAGTGCTATATCCATGAAATGATACATCCACCCGTTCAGTGTCTAAAGGGTTAACCATTCATGGATGCTATTTCATAAGTATCCAGCCCAGTGTTCACCATGTAGGCAGAGATAGCTAGAATTGTGAGTATGTATTAACTCCAATCCTATTTGTCAGAATAGGGCATAGTTATCAAAGTAGCAATTGATGACTCTAAATAACAGAGCATTATATTGATGGTGCAGGTATCTATATCTTGATACCCTGCTCCACCAAAATATATACGGCCATAATCCTCGCCACCTTCTGAGTATTCATGAGCATATGTGTTAATCAAACAGTCACTGCTGAGTTTGCTGCTCGTGGCGGTTTTGTCCGTCACTGCTGAGTTTGCTGCTCGTGGCATGGTTCCATGGGGTCTAGCCGCCATAAGTATATATATCATTGTCTCAGCTGTGGTAGCAGTTTGTAGCGGTCAACTCTTAACAATTAGTATTGCACTGTCTACCGCTATGGCTGCTACTGTAATAAACATAAAGATTTAAAATCAGAAAGCTAGAACGAAATAGCACCTATCCGCACAATATTTCTAAGTGACGTCATTGGTGATGGACTTCGCAACATGCTGACGTACGTTTCGTGAGTGCTTTATCAAGGCTAGGGGCCGCCCCCTCAAGGTAATGAAGGGGTTAACCCCTCCCGCTACCCACCCGCAAGGCCTAAACACACATCATTGGGGCTACTACTCCCTTCACCCACCTCCGCTACCCACATTAAAACAAAATACAACAGCCCCACTACCCACCTCCTAGGCCCCCAATAAACATTACAATATCTAATACACAACAAATATACCACCGACCCCCTGTGCCCCTCGCATAAAACCATTATTTATTATTTGACACAAACGATTAATACTCCAGGCCGGCGTGGGTCCCGACAGGTGACCTCAGGCCCCAAAGTGCACCCCGGGGGGTACCCACGGGTGTCTGGGGTCCTCCGGGTTGTCCCCGCTAGGCGTTGTGGGACCCCAGGTGGTCCCCATGGGCCACAATGGTGTCCCTGGGTGGTCCCCGTGGGTGTCTTGGGGCCCCTGGGTCATCCCCACTGGTGTCTGGGAGCCCTTGGGTGGTTCCCACGGGGCTCTGGGGGCCCTCGGGTTGTTTCAATGGGTGTCTGAGGCCCTTGGGTGGTCCCTGTAGGTCCCCGCAGGTCTGCGGTACCATTCTTGTATGTAAAAAAAATAAAACATGGCCTACATTTAAATCAATACATCGCCCCTCCCCCCCTCCCCAAACACATACAGTACAGTAATGGGCAAAATAACTATTATCCAGATATGGATAATAGATTATTTGCCCATTATTAAACACAACATTAGCCAGCATAAATAAAGTAAATAAACCTGTCCTATTTACCCCTGCCAATATGAAGGTGTCCTCGTAAGTTTACTGCAGGGCCATGTCCTCCGTTCCCAGAAAACATAAATACATAGAAAAATACATTCTAATGTCCCCTAGCCCCTTAATCACTTTAGCGGATAATAACCGCTACAGTAATTAAGGGGTTAACCCACCGTAACCCACCCGAGGGGCCTAACCACCCACCCCGAACCCACTATACCCACCCTCTACCCATTGAGTGGCATAGTGGTACATCATACCCATATAATATAGGCCTGATAAGACACTATAGCACTCAATGGGCACCTAATTAAAATACATTAATGCACAAAACAAACAATAATAAAACATACAGAAACACCCCAATTCACTAAATAAAAACACTAGCCAACAAATGCAATTAATACAAGCACTAACCAGCACAACAAGGAATTAATTGAATCATTAACCAATCAAAGCAATTAATTAATAAAACAACTCGGCAACGCAACCATTAAAAGCAGCATCCAACACAAGACATAATTAATTTAGAAGCGTTGGCCCTCCGACTCCCGGGGAATCAGGAAGCTCACGTACCGCGAAGGCCTCAAACTGCATCCGATGCCATCCGCCATGAAGATCCGGATCTGGTACCCAATTCTCCTTTCTTCTATCTTTAATCACTTCTTCTATCTTCTTCTGTAATTATTTCTTAATCTTCTATCTTCATCTGTCAATCCCCAAAAAACCATGGTAGATCCCAACCGATGTTGTCTCGTCGTCTTCTTGGGCTCAAATGTGGCATCACAGCCTTAAATATGGCCAAATGTGACGTCACAAGCCATATTTAGAAGAAGATAGAAGAAGCGGGTACCTGATCCGGATCTTCATGGCGGATGGCATCGGATGCAGTTTCAGGCCTTCGCGGTACGTGAGCTTCCTGATTCCCCGGGAGTCGGAGGGCCATCGCTTCGAAAGGTAAGTAAAATATTGAATGTATGTAAATGTATTTTTTTACAGGGTTTTCGATTGGATGTGTATTTTTTTCTTTCTGTCTTTGAACATTGACTGATGTATTAATCTGTACCGCTTTAGGGTATTGGCCTAATTTGTTTTTAATTGCTTGCTTTGTATTGAGGGTGATTTTTTTTTCTATCTGTGTTTATTATGTGGATGTAATTGTTTGTCATTTTGCGGCTTTATCTAAAACATTTTTTTTCCGATTGATTTTCGTTTTAATTAATGATCTCTTGGGTTGGGTGCTGCTTTTAATGGTTGTGTTGCTGAGTTGTTTTATTAATTAATTGCTTTGATTGATTTAATTAATTGTTGGGCTGATCAGTGCTTTTATTAATTGCATTTGTTGGCTGGTGTTTTTATTTAGTGAATTGGGATGTTTTGGTGTTTCTTTATGTTGTATTATTGTTTGTTTTGTGCATTAATGTATTTTAATTAGGTGCCCATTGAGTGTTATAGTGGCTTATCAGGCTCATATTATTATATGGGTATGATGTACCACTATGCCACTCAATGGGTAGAGGGTGGGTATAGTGAGTCCATGGTGGGGGGTTAGGCTTACCGGGTGGGTAGCGGGACAGGGTGGGTTAACCACTTAATTACTATAGTGGTTATTAGCCACTAAGGTGAATAAGGGGCTAGGGGACATTAGAATGTATTTTTCTGGCAATGGAGGACATTGCCCTGCAGTAAGCTGATGAGGACACCCTTCATAATGCCAGGGGTAAGTAGAACGGGTTAATTTACTTTCTTTATGCTGCATGGTTAATGTTGTGTTTAATAATGGGCAAATAATCTATTATCCATATCTGGATAATAGTTATTTTGCCCATTACAGTACTGTATGTGTTTGGGGGTGAGGGGGTGTATTGATTTAAATGTAGGCCATGTTTTATTTCTTACATACAGGAATGGTACCACAGGCCTGCGGGAACCACCCGAGGGCCCACGGGTACCACCCGAGGGCCCACGGGTACCACCTGAGGACCCACAGGGACACCTGTGGGGAAGGACCGGGGGCCCCACAGTTTGGTCCTAAAGGGATCACCCAAGGGCCCCAGACACCCATGTGAACCACCCGAGGGCCCCTCCACACTTGTGGGGACGACCCGAGATCCCCCAGACACCCACAGGGAGCCTAACGGGGACCACCTGGAGGCCCCCAGACACCCGAGGGTCCCCTCCCGGGGTGCACTGTGGGGCCTGCGAACACCCGTCGAGACCACCGGGGACCCCCACCGGCATGTTGTATTAATCGTGTGTAAAATAATAAATAATGGTTTTAAGGGGGGGCACAGGGGGTGGGTGGTGTATTGGTGTTTACTAAATATTTTTACATTTACATTGTATTACTAGTGTATTGTAGCAGGGGGTCTCCATAGCAGAACCGCATTGATTTCAAGTCCGGGGACCCCCTGCTGTAGCAAAGATTTTAAACAAGGAAAGGTCTATCGATATAAGTTCACCACAAAAGGCAAACCCAGTATAATCAACACTAACACCCAAGACTCTTCTACAGAGTGGGAGCTATCAAAGGGGGAGGATGAAAGGGAAGGCCTGGGTTCCCACAATGAAAATAATGATCATAGAACATCTTTGGCAAACTACCCAACACTTTTCATACTGAATGCCTTAATGACATGATGGATCTGGTCAGGGAATCCAATCGAAACCCTGGTGAGGGACCTTTCACCAACTTTAAACCCAAATCCAAATTTCAGCCCTTTGGGGAACAATATGCAAAAATTGATGTATTTGTGGACCTGGTGACCAAAGATTTTTGAAGCATTACCAAAGACAAAATGCATCAACAACCTTAAGAACATATACAGACCAGCGCCCAAAAAGAGTCTAAAGTCCCTAATAGAGTCCAAACAGATGGAAGGGAAGATAATCCAAATGGTCCAATCACTGGAAGATCTCCAATCCGGGGGTCCGTGACATAGGGACAGAAACAAAGAAAAATAATAGTGTAATACGTAATGTTAAAATGGGACAAACAACATGAAACACTTAATAGTAGACAAACATAAAACAATCAAGCTGAAAGAAAATAACTATTTAATAAAACAAACGAAGCCTCCTGCAGCGGGTCATCAAGGGGTTAAAACCCAAAACCCTACTTACAGCAGGACTGGAATAAACAAGCAAGTGTGACCAAGTGGGGCAGATGCCTGCAGCAGTGAGGGTCCTCACGGGCTCCCTGATGTGTAGTTTCTTTCCGTCTAACTTCAAAACACTCTCCAAGATGGACGCCGTGTAAGGGAGCTCGACACTCTCCTGCTTGCCAGGGACTCTCGGTACCACCATATTCCACAAAACCATTGCAACTAACAGCCTATTGCAAGCTGACAGCCATCATCCCAGGGCTTTAATAAACGTGATACGAACTGGCCAATTTCTTCGGTTGAAAAGAAATTGCAGCAGTAAAATGGAATTTGAAAAACAGGTATCTCTAATGAAAATTCGTTTCTTGGAGAGAGGCTACAGTCATAAAGTGGTCAAAAAGGTATACAAACGTGCCAAGTACCTGCCCCGTGGGGAACTCCTTAAGGACAAACCTCAAGAACTTGAATGGGGACCAATAAGTTTTATTGGGACCTTCAAACATCATTGGAAACAAACACAAAATATCTTGCAGAAATACTGGTATATTCTAGAATCGGACAATGACCTAAAGGAGGTAATTCCCCATTATCTATCGATGGTGAGCAGGAGGGCCAGGAAGTTGCGTGACATTCTTGTGCATAGCCACTTAGGGGGCACCGCACCATGTGGCTACCTAAAAAACCTACTGGGTGCTTTCAATGCCAGAGGTGCAAGGCATGTACATCGGTGAAAGTCACAAAAGAATTCCCCAATTATAATGTTTCCAAAACATATCAAATCCGCAAATTCATAAACTGCACGAGCACTGGAGTTATATAGTCAAAAACAAAAGAAAACAGCGCAAAAACGCAAATAGTGAAGTATATAAAATATAATTGAATTGAAATAAGGGTAAGTATTCTGCGTACATAAAATCAGTTGGATATAAGCATTGAATGTGATCAACACAGAAGTTACCAATCGTCGGAACTCCGCACAGGAACAGATCCCTCAGGTAAGTGGATGTCGTCTCGGCTCCTCAAGGACAGTGGCCTCTCTCATCAGTGGCACTATAAATCGATCTCGGAGCATACATCTCATCAGTAAGGGGAGTTCCCTTGTTTCAAAGGTTAAATCAGTTCCTAAGTTGAGAACAAATTGTCTCTCTTGGACGCAGTAATCACACCACACTGATAAACTCAATGGCGATAAGTCCACATGTAGTAACAGTCCATGAATCATAAGAGTAAAAACTCTAATATATTCCTCAAATAGACATCTAATATGTAGTGCACCGGCCAGTGACGTCACCGCTGATTGCAACTGCTCCTCTGCGGTGCGTCACATAAGCAGAACACTGGACTAGGTGCACAAACACACAGTGCTACGAGGGGACCAAGAAAGGTTTAAAAATAGCAATAGTGATAAAAGGCAATAATCCTACGCATTTCGTAGCGACGATGCTACTTCTTCAGAAATAATTACACAATGATATCCAGTGACATTAAATACCCTACGGAGCTGCCGCATTTGCTAGCCAAAAGGCATAAACCACCAATCAGGTTAGCGCCGGTGGTAATAGTATCAGCTGTGTGCTTTCAATGGCAGAGGTGCAAGGCATGTACATCGGTGAAAGTCGCAAAAGAATTCCCCAATTATAATGATTCCAAAACATATCAAATCCGAAAATTCATCAACTGCACCAGCACTGGAGTTATATATCTTGCTATATGTATCTGTGAAAAGAAATACAATGGAAAAACGCGACGTCAATTCAAGACGCGTGTTCTGGAACATATAGGATCAATACGTAACACACTGGATGTACCGGTAGCGCAACATGTTAACCAATGCCATAACAGTAATGTAAAAGCTTTACAGTTTAATGGCATAGATCAATATTCACCAGGTACTGTATAAGAAGGGGGGACTGGGATACAGAACTCTTCAGAAAAGAAGCCCGTTGGACTTATACCTTGGAAACTTTATCACCGAAGGGGCTCAATGAGGGCTTCGTTTTTACTCCCTTTATTTAGCGCCTTGACTTACCATCTTTGTTTTTTTTCTCTTAAGCATTTCCTCAATACTCTGTATCCATATATCTTGGCTAAGCTTCCTAACTATCTATGATCTATACATTTGATCAACTTGAACCCTGGCAATATTGCAAACCTTGATTATTCAGTACATAGGAATATCTGGCATCTATCTGGGAATAAGGCTTTTAAAACTAACAATGTTCCCTATGTCATAATACTGCACCATGAATCATGGCACAGTAAAATTTACCAAGACACTAGTACATCTACAGCCGAATGCCACGCACTTCACCGCGTTCATGCCGCATTTATGTTGCATTCATGCCGGCGTTACCTGCGGTTGATGTGTTTATTGATAATGGTTCGGATTCAATTGGTTGCAATTCTTCGTGTATCCGCCAGGTGGCAGATATTCATGAATTGTAATGCGCATGCGCTTCAGTAATGTGTCGACTTGCAGGTGTTATAAAAAAATACCACAGTGGTCTATTGGAAATTGACCTTGGTACTGAAGAAGTTACAATAATGTATCAATTTAGGCTTTTCATATTAAAAAATAACTGTACAGTGTCTGGTGTTGTTTTATTGTCCAGAGAGTCCCGAAATGAGTGCACCGCTGCAGTCCGTGTTCCAAAAACCCGACATAACGTACCCTTATTTAATATGGGCCGCGATTAATGTAACAGATGATAAGATGGCAACAGTCGGTCAAATTTATCAGTATTTTATCGAAAACTATGACTTTTACAAATTTTCACCAGATGCTCATGTGTGGAATCGTGCAATAAGGAAAAAGTTATGTATCGATCCATGTTTTTTTCGTATTGATCCCGGTGTTATTGGAGGGTATTGGTGTGTAGCACCAGATTTTTCCAGTATCTTTGATCATGGAGACTTCAAAGGGCGAAAGGTCATGTTAAAACCAACTAAGAAACGTCAGTCGCTGGCAAGCAATGCGCCAGCGACAGCGCCAGCTTCCAATAACAGTCCGACCGTCAGTGAAAACCTGGTGACCGGCAACCCTTGCTGTCTGTCCCCGCCCGGATACCTGCAACCTGAGCCGGATTTCGCGTACAGATTCCAGCAAGCTTGCATGTACCAAAGCGATTTCCAGCCTCATCAGCTGTCAGCTACAGGTGTAGTAGTCCCGCTGTCACCTGTCAACTACGTGTATAATCAAGAATACGGGACTGGCAGTGGCTCGGCGCCAGCTGATTGGCAAAGTCTATGGTGAGTAATATTACCGTATTTTATTCTTTTTTTGAAATATCAATATCAATGCACAGTCAAGCGATTCTCCTGTAAGCAATATCATTGGTTGAGCAGCTTCTACAGTAGATACTGAACAATTGGTGGAAAGCTAGGCGCATGCGCATTGGAACCTTCTTAAAACGCATATGCGTGTCATCACATCTACAGTAGGCGCATGCGCATGTGAAGAGGAGACGCCCCCCGAGAAAATTATTGGTGGGACTGACTGTGGGAACTTCTTTAGGGGGACTGACTGACCATTACAGTAAATCTTGTACTTTTATTTTTCCTCAGAAAAGAAAACTTTGTCATCTCATGCGGAAAACGGCAAATGGAGGGATTTCGATAGATAATATCGCTTTGTGTAACGATGCCTGCACATTGCTAAATCGAATTTAAAAAACCACGTACTGGAGTCTACAGTTTAGTGGCCGTTGTTATTGATTAGGATAGAATAACTGAGAGCTTAATAGAAAACCTGAAACAGTATGCTGTTGTTTTCAGACAGTATACAATACTTTTTTTTTATATATTTATACACTGTATAATAAACCCAAAAAATAAAAAGTATGCATTTATTCTACATGTATTCCAGCACATATGTGTATTCTATACTCGTACAGCATGTATTGTTTTAATACTCTTGTCATGTACTGCACATGCCTACAGTATACAGTATGCCTGGACAGTACTGTACTGTATGTTCTAGAAACACTGTATTTTGTTATAAAAGGAGACAATGAAACAATTTAAAACAAATCAACATTTTCTTTTATTGGTGGAGTAAGTACAAAAAACATTTATGGAGTAAGTAAAAACATTTATTTAAAAATACAATTTAAAAACATTTAAAGTGTACAGCAATTCAAAACATTTACAGGTATATGGTGTACTGCTAGTAAAAACATTTCTTTATTAATACAATTTAAAACATGCCACATTTCCTTTATTGAAGTACAGAAAGTCAAAACATTTACAGCACAGGTGTACAGTATGGTGTTAGTAAAAACATTTATTTATGAATACAATAAAGTTGTTAAGAATACAATTTATCAATACAGTAAGTCAGGCCTACACAACTCCAGTCCTCGAGGGCCGTAAACAAGCCTGGATTTCAGTCCTGAAAACCGGGTCTGTTTGCGGCCCTCGAGGACTGGAGTTGTGCAGGTCTTGTGTAAGTAAAGCAGGGGAGCGCAGTTTTCAATATGTAACAAATAGAAAAGCATACATACAGTAGTGCAAATAAAGTTAATTCAAACATTGTGATGTGGTTGTATCTATTGAATAGAGACTCACGTGGTGTCAGATATAATCAGTCATGTCAGAGATCAGTGGCAATAGCTTGACTCTGTGAATGGTAGATGACCCCACAACTGGATAGTTGATGAAATGTGAACAGCATACACAGCAACCTCAGCAATCAGGGTTATAGGAAGGAAAGAGAGGCTTCCATAGCGTAACACAATAAAATACTTTTATACACGCAATAAAATTAACACTTACAGTGCCATGATGGCAAATGGGCACATAAAAAACAGGTGATATTACCAGCTCCAGTCTCCTCCGTCTCAGATACCACGGGGCCCCAGGGGCCGTCACAATCGGCTGGAACACCTTTCGGACCGCCTGAACGTGGAACCTCTGTGTCCTCTGCATCTTACACTCCCAAGGTCTCGCCTGGCATCCGTCACTGGGATCCGTGCAGCTCTTGTTGTGGACTCACTGGGGAACACAGCTCTTCTTGCGGGGAGACAACCGGTATACTTCCGGGTGCTGGCTGATGACGTCACTCACAGCGACTCTACGCGTTTCACTAAACAGTGTAGTAGGGAAGGGGAATGATGCAGGGGGAGGACTCATATAAACAAATTAATATATATATATAGTTCAGTATTAAAGTAGAATTCGGGGGAAGAATAGAAACAGAAAACATGCATTAGTAAAACATATATATATATATATATTTATTTATATATATATATATATATATATATATATATATATATAACATTTCTATAAAAGTTCACAAAAACGGAATGATATCTATTTCAGCATTTAAACCTGCTGGAATCATTGTTTTAACCCTATGAATCCAGAAGGTTTCTCTTTTGCCTAAAGCAAAGGACCTATTTCCTCCTCTCCAATGGGGGAGTACATGTTCTAGTCCTCTGAATTTCAGTACACTGGGATCAGAATTATGATAAATTTCAAAATGTTTGGGAAAACTATGAGTCTGTATCTTACGTCTAATGCTACTCATGTGTTCCATAATTCTAACCTTTAATGGTGTAGTAGTTTTCCCAATGTATTGCTTTTTGCATGGGCATTCTAACATATATATTACATGATCCGTTTTACAATTTATGAAATTTGTCATTTTAAAATTCTCACCAGTGGAACAAGAGGAAAAGGTCAGTTGACTTTGTGACCCTAATATACAAACTTTACAGTTTCCACATGTGTAAAATCCTTTTGGACTTTTTAACCAATTTAAGTCTTTATCTAAAACTTTAAAAGTACTTGTAGCTATTGAACTTTTTAAATTGTTGGCTTTTCTGAAGATAACTTTTGCTCTGTCTGGAATGGCATTTGCTAGCACAGGGTCATTTTTAAGTACATGCCAATGTTTATTTAATATTTTTGTGATTTTACTTGCTTCACTGTTGTATTGTGTAATAAAAGTGGTTTGAATTTTTTTTGTTGTTGTATCATTTTGTATTAATTTCTTTTGATATATTAGATCTTGTCTGTTGAGATTATCTGTTCTTTCGATTGCTTTTTCAATTACTAAAGGGTCATAGGATTTTTCTTTGAATTTCCTGATCAAGATTTCAGATTGTTTTTTATAAATTTCTTTGTCTGTACAATTTCATCGAATGCGTCTTAACTGACCAAAAGGGATATTCAATACCCAATTGGGGTGATGGCAGCTTTTTTTATGTATATAATTGTTCCCATCAACTTTTTTGAAGAAATTTTTTGTCTTCATAGTCCCCTGGTCAATATAAATTTCGAGATCAAGAAATTCAATATTATTCCTATCATATTTAGTAGTAAACTGTAAATTTCTATCATTGTTATTTAAATATATAATGAAATTCTGTAATACATTTTCACCTCCTTCCCATATAAAAAACAGATTGTCGATATATCTTTTATAGAGGACCAGGTTTGCCCCAAAGTCATGCGCCGACCAAATGAAGTCATCCTCCCAGATACCCATAAAGAGGTTCGCATAGCTCGGGGAAAACCTGGTCCCCATTGCAGAACCACATACTTGCAAGAAAAATACTTTATCAAACCAAAAGTAATTATGACTTAATATAAAGGCAATACTTTCTAGAATAAACTCTATTTGAATTTTATCCATTTGAGGATCAGCATGTAAAACCCTTGATATTGCTTCTAGCCCCTATCATGTCTAATGGATGTATATAATGATAATACATCACTAGTGACGAGTATATAGTTATCTTTCCATGAAATGTTATCTAATATTGCCAATATATCAGTAGTGTCTCTCAGATGAGATTTATTTTGAATAACATATTTTTGAAGAATGATATCCAGATAACATGATAAATTGGATGTCATAGAGTCAATGCCTGCGATTATAGGTCTACCGCGGGGGTTAAGTAGGTCCTTGTGGACTTTGGGTAAAAAGTAAAATAAAGGTAGTTTGGGAAATTTGTTGTAAATGAAATTAAATTCCTCATCCTTGAGGATCCCTAAATCTTTTCCTTTAGTGAGCAGAGTTTCTAATTTAGCAAGAAAATCCTTAGTAGGATCTCTTTGTAATTTGATATATGTATCTTTATCATTCAAAATTCTTGCAGCCTCTTTAGTATAGAAACTCCTGTCCATTACGACAACCCCCCCCCCTTATCTGCCTGTTTTATAATGATTTCCGAATGATCTTTTAAATCCTTCAAAGCCTCTCTATCTTTTTTCGTTAGATTAGAGTTAAAACTCTTATTATTCAGGGCCAACATTTCGAAGTCCTTACTAATTAGCTGAAAAAAGACTTCCAAATGTTGGCCCTTAGAGAAGCTCGGAAAAAATGTTGACTTTGGTTGCAGGTTAGTATGTATGAATTTTTCTTGAACATTATCTTCAATATTTCGAATTACACTGTTCTCTTGGCTCCTTGTTAAAAAATGACGTTTTAATGTTAATTTTCGCAAAACCCTATTGGCATCCAAAAAAAGATTAAAATTATTCAGCCCCATTGTTGGCGCAAAAGTGAGGCCTTTAGAAATTAGTCTAGTTTCTGTTTCATTAAGTTTAATTTTACTGATATTGAAAATGTTGTTAGTAATTAGTAATCTCTTATCTTTTGTATTTTTACTCTTTCTTCCTCCTCTTCTTCCTCTGAATCTCTCTTTCTGCGAGTTCCCTGATCTTCTTCCCTGTCCATAAGGGGAGCATACTTGTTTTTTGTCTCCCATAAATCTGAAGACTGTCTCATCTCTAAAAAAGTAGTATGTGTATTTTTACTAGTTGCTCCTCCTTGTATTTCTGTATATCCTGAGGCTTCATTGCCTTTTTCTGTCTCCCTACCTCTGGAAGGATGGGAACTACCCTCAAGGAGTTCTTTATATCTTTCTCTTCTACTAGTCCCAGGATTATAAGAGGGTGGTGAGTTAGGAATACTATCTGTCTTATCATGTCTTCTAGGTGATTTTACCCTATCAGATATTTCTACTCTTTTCTCATGTCTACTTCCTGTTTTCTGTCTATCTTTTTTGTTTCAAATTTTTTTATTAGGCATTCAAACAGTATGCATTGTTACATAGAATTCTTAGCCTAATACAGTGTTTTTTTCTTTTTTGTGATAGTGGAGGAAAGTCTCAACACGCCCCCGACCCATCTTTGTAGGCCGAAGGGGCTTGTGAGAGGGGAGGGGAAACAGAAAAAGAAGAGATAAGAGGGGGGGGGGGGGGTAAAACTCCCCTGTTTCTCATATAGGTGTTAGCTTATACCGCTTTTATGGCGGGTTAGGGGTGGGGTGTTTTTTTTTTTTAATCTGCTGCTTGGGTCAGCCACGGTTCCCATACCTTATAGAAGGACATCGTTGTCCTTTTCAAGAATGCCGATAGCTTCTCCACCAGCATTACTTCCTGAATTCTCTTCTTGACTGTTTGCTTGGGGGGGAGAGACACCTTCTTCCATGAGGCGGCCACCGCACATCTTGCCGCCGTGAGAATGAAGGAGATTAATTTTCTTGTTGAACGGTCAATTTTCTTTATTGGCCTGGCCAACAAGTAGGTCAGCGGATCAATGGGCACTGTGAGGTCTGTGACCTCTTTAATTATAGACTGTATGGTTCCCCAATATTTCTGGATTTTCGGACACGACCACCATATGTGAGCCATGTCTCCCTTTTGTCCGCAGCCTCTCCAGCATCGGTCGGAAGCCAGGGGGTAGATTTGATTTATTCTGACTGGAGTAAGATACCAACGATACAGTATTTTATAAATATTTTCCTTGATTGTGGTACATATGGAAGTTCCTGAGGCTGATTCCCAAATACTTTCCCAGTCCTCTCGGTCTATAACTATGTTCAATTCTGCTTCCCAATTCAGCATATAATCGTGGGTGGGGGGGTCTGTCGCCCTCTCCAACTCCACGTAAATTTGTGTTATAAGACCTTTTTGGTGGGCTGTCTCTCTACATAGCCTTTCGAAGCTGATGAGAGGGGGAAATTCCAATGTTGGGGAGAGCGTTTGAATAAAGTGTCGAATTTGTTTTGCAATCTTTGATAGCTCAGGAACTGCCCAAAGCTCAAGAGGTCGGCAACTACCCTAATTTTCTTAACTGTGAATTGTTCAAATTGTCTTGGCTCACAACCAGGTGGGAATTTAGTGTTTTTGAGGATTGGGATGAGTTAAGATTTAGAGGTCGTGAGCTTGAATTTGAGTTTGCATTTTGTCCAGATCTCCCTGGTATGTCTCATCGGGCCTAATTTGAGTTTACAAGTCTGCATGTCTTCCCTACTCAGGGACCAAAGGCATGCTAGCAGTGAAGGCGTGCCGGCGTATTGCGATTCTATATCCAGCCAGCAATATTGGCCTGGGTCTGCATTCCAGACTACTACTTGTCGCAGCTGGGTGGCTTGATAGTATCTAATAATATCCGAGACTCCGAGACCCCCTCTCCCCCTTGAAGCAAGCAGCACCGCTCTGGCGATTCTAGGTTTTTTACCCTGCCAAATAAAGTGAAAGATTTGTTTTTGGACGTTCTTTAATTCTGAGCCAGGGATGTGGATTGGGAGAGTCTGGAAGTAGTATAACAATCTGGGGAGTATGTTCATTTTAACCGAGATCATTCTCTCGATCCATGATATTTGGTATGCTTCCCATTTATCAAGGTCTTGTTTGATTTTCCGAAACAGGGCCGGGTAACTATGCTGATACAAGGATTGGTAGTTCCTCAATATCTGTACTCCCAGGTATTTGATACAAGAGGAACTTCACTTGTAGTTAAAATTTAGCTTAAGGAGTTTCACCTATGGCGCGGGCAGGTTTAAGTTCAATGCTTCGGATTTATCGCTATTAATTTTGTATCCTGATATTTGACCGAAGTCTCGGAGGTCTTTTTGGAGGTTGGGGAGGGAAATTTGGGGGTTAGATAGCGTTAAAATGATATCATCCGCGAATAGAGATATCTTATATTGTTTATGTCCAATTGTGACTCCTTGGATGTCTACAGTGTTCCGAAAAGTGGCCGCCAGGGGTTCGATAGTGAGTGCAAAGAGGAGAGGGGAAAGCGGGCAACCCTGTCTCGTACCATTTTTAATGTTAAATCTCTGGAGGCTGCCCCCTGGTAGTTTTACCATTGCTGACGGGTCTTGGTAGAGTCTGCGAACCCCTTCTAGGTATGCGTCTTTGAAGCCAAATTTGCACATGGTGTGGTCTAGGAAGAGCCAGTCTATTCTATCGAACGCCTTCTCTGCGTCTAAACTTAGAAGTATTGCTTTGGTGCCTGTGAGGTGGACATGGTCTATGATATTAATTATCTTACGAGTGTTGTCTGAGGCTTGCCTGCCCGCGACAAATCCTACTTAGTCTATATTTATGATTCTCGGTAAAATAGGGTTTAGCCTATTTGCTAGTATTTTGCTATATAGTTTGAGGTCATTGTTGAGAAGGGAGATCGGACGATAGCTTCCACATTGCATCGGGTCTCTGCCTTCCTTATGAATAATCGCTAGGTTAGCAAGAGACATTGAGGTAGGGATTGGGTTCCCTTCCATAAAATGGTTGAACATTTTTAATATATGCGTGGATAGTATTGGTAAGAACCTCTTGTAGTAGACATTGGTGAAGCCATCAGGACCAGGGGACTTGGAGAGTTCGAGCACCTTGACCGCCACTTCCAGTTCCTCTTTTGTAATCTCAGCGTTGAGGACTGTGTTTTCCTCCTCTGTCAAAGTTGGGTGGTGGCAACTGCCTAGGTATTTCTTTATGGATTCTGATGCTATTGGTTCAGGTCGGCCATTTTTTGATCTCGAGTTATATAATTCCGTATAATATTTTGTAAACTCTGCTGCTATTTTGGTGTCACTATATTGTATCTCACCAGACCTATTTTTGATCGCCGTTATTTGGGATCTCTTCTGTATTCCTCTCAGTCTACTAGCCAAAAGTCTGTCCGCCTTGTTGCTCTTATCATAGTACTGTTGGTTTGTCCACTTAAGGGCCTTTTCTACATCCTCTAGTTGGGCTTGCTTAAGTTTTTATCTGGCTATGGTTAGAGTTTTGTACGCTCTCTTTTAGGGGTTACTTTTATGGGCTTGTTCCAGCGTAATAATGTTTTCTGTGAGCTCTTCAATCAATTTTTGTTTGTTTGTTTTCCTATGGGACGCAATAGAGATAAATTTGCTTCTTATTGTCGCCTTATGGGCCTCCCAAAGGATTGCTGGAGAGGAGACTGAGTCTGAGTTGAAAAAGAAATAGTCCTTAAGTGAGGTCCTGATCTCTCTTTCTATCTCAGGATGATTCAGTAAGGAATCATTTAGTCTCCAGGAGTAGGATGTTGTTTTTTCGAATGGTACTGATAGGGTCAAAGTAATGGGGGCATGGCCTGACCAGGTGATTGGGCCAATGTCTGATTTGGCAGAGGCTTCCAGGACATTTTTGGTTATTAGAAAGTAGTCTACAGTAGAGGCAACGTTTATTCTAACATTTGCCGTAAACTAGCCGGGTTACATTCTGGGTATGTGCTGGGTATGTGCTGGGTATGTTCTGGGCTAGTTTGAGGCACGTTTAAGGCATTTCTGCATTGACTAACGACCCATAGGATTAACACAGCAGGGATCCCTGGCAGTCCAATTCAGTTTGAATGGGACTGCCAGGGACCCCGCTGTTAATCTGATAGGCCATTAATCAATGCAGAAATGCTGGGGCTAGTTTAAGGAAAGTATAAGGCTTGTATTCAGAATGTACCTGGGTGTTTCCTGGGTTTTTTGGGGAATTGCCACTGGTTTTTGTTCGAATAAGAGTTGCCTCTACTGTATACGCGAATAGGTCTGGTGTGGTGCTGAGTAAAAAGTGTAGTCCCTCTGGCCCTGGTGCTGGGTTCTCCATATGTCCACCAATGAGAACTCTTTCAGTATTCCTCTGAGCCTTTTCCCAGTGTGTTGGGGGTGGGCTGTACGAGGATGGCCCGTTGCGGTTGATCTGTCCTCGGTGGGTTTTGAAACCATGTTTAAGTCCCCACCCACTAACATCGACGACAGGTATCCAGGGTCAATGCCCTCGAGAACTTTTGTTAAAAACTCTGGTTCTCGTTAGGGGCGTATACATTAATCAGGGCAATTGCCGAGCCCGCTAGGGAGCCATATACCACCAAAAATCTACCCTCTGGATCCACTTCTGTTTTGATGTGATTGAATGGGGTGCCTTGTTTGATTAGTATGGCCACTCCCCGTTTTTTACTACTAAATTACGCAAAGAAACATGTTGGAATCACTTTTTTGAATAAATTTGGGGGTCTTGCGATGTGAAGTGGGTCTCCTGTAGGAATACGATGTCTCCCCCTGATTTTTTCATATCTTGGAGAGCCAGTCTCCGCTTTCTGTTATTTTGTAGTCCTTTGACATTTAATGATAATATTTTAATTGGGGCCTTAGTAGCCATTTGGTTTGTTTGTATTGTGAAACCTTAGGACCCCTCCTTTCCCACTGGGGGGGGGGTCTTGATTTTGTAGTCTAGGGATTTACAAAGCCCCAGCAAACCTTTAGAACAGGTACCTTTTTCTTGTGAGGTAAACCCAGTATACTGAGGAGGTGGGAGGGTTGGAGGGGGAGGAGAGGGTGGGATAAAGATCCGCTGGGACAGGATCAGCGGATAGTAGATAGTAGTGATTAGGTCCAATGTGGAACCTAACAACAAATCTCCCGGTCCATGGGCGACCGGCATTTGGGCAATTGTGCCCTTCGGGGGTGGTTCCGGCGTCAACAACCGGAGGGCATCAGAGGGGTCCAGACTCTTTGGTGCCTTTACTAAGCACTTTCCCCTCCTTTTCCCGTATTATTGTTTCAATTTCCCAATGTACCTTCTTTGGGATTGTAGGGAAAAAAGGGGGTAAAAGGGGGGGAGGGGGAGATGGAGAGGGGTGACGAGGGGGTGTGACGGAAGGGGGGAGGGTGGCGGAGGGGGGGGGGGGGGGGTTATCGCTATTAATTTTGTATCCTGATATTTGTCCGAAGTCTCGGAGATCTTTTTGGTGGTTGGGGAGGGAAATTTGGGGGTTGGAAAGCGTTAAGATGATATCATCCGCGAATAGTGATATCTTATATTGCTTATGTCCAATTGCGACTCCTTGGATATCTACATTGTTCCGAATAGTGGCCGCCAGGGGTTCAATAGTGAGTGCAAAGGGGAGAGGGGACAACGGGCACCCCTGTCTCGTGCCGTTTTTAATGTTAAATCTCTGGAGGCTGCCTCCTGGTAGTTTTACCATTGCTGACAGGTCTTGGTAGAATCTGCGGACCCCTTCTAGGTATGCGTCTTTGAAGCCAAATTTATGCATGGTTTGGTCTAGGAAGAGCCAGTCTATTCTATCGAACGCCTTCTCTGCGTCTAAGCTTAGAAGTATTGCTTTGGTTCCTGTGAGGTGGACATGGTCTATGATATTGAGAGTGTTGTCTGAGAGTGTTGTCTGAGGCTTGCCTGCCCGCGACAAATCCTACTTGATCTATATTTATAATTCTCGGTAAGATAGGGTTTAACCTATTTGCTAGTATTTTGCTATATAGTTTGAGGTCACTGTTGAGAAGGGAGATCGGACGATAGCTTCCACATTGCATCGGGTCTCTACCTTCCTTATGAATAATCGCTAAGTTAGCGAGAGACATTGAGGTGGGGATTGGGTTCCCTTCCATAAAATGGTTGAACATTTTTAATAGATGCGTGGATAGTATTGGTAAGAATCTCTTGTAGTAGACATTGGTGAAGCCGTCAGGACCAGGGGACTTAGAGAGTTTTGAGCATCTTGACCGCCTCTTCCAGTTCCTCTTTTGTAATCTCAGCGTTGAGGACTGTGTTTTCCTCCTCTGTTAATGTTGGGAGGTGGCAACTGTCTAGATATTTCTTTATGGATTCTAATGCTATTGGTTCAGGTCGGCCATTTTTCGATCTTAGGTTATATAGTTCAGTATAATATTTTGTGAACTCTGCTGCTATTTTGGCATCACTATATTGTATCTCACCAGATCTATTTTTGATCGCCGTTATTTGGGATCTCTTCTGTATTCCTCTCAGTCTACTAGCCAAAAGTCTGTCCGCCTTGTTGCCCTTATCATAGTACTGTTGGTTTGTCCACTTAAGGGCCTTTTCTACATCCTCAAGCTGGGCTTGCTTAAGTTTTGATCTGGCTATGGTTAGAGTTTTGTACGCTCTCTTTGAGGGGTTACTTTTATGAGCTTGATAATGTTATCTGTGAGCTCTTTAATCAATTTTTGCTTGGCTTTTTTCCTATGGGACGCAATAGAGATAAATTTGCCTCTTATTGTCGCCTTATGGGCCTCCCAAAGGGTTGCTGGAGAGGAGACTGAGCCTGAGTAGAAAAAGAAATAGTCCTTAAGTGAGGTTCTGATCTCGCTTTCTATCTCAGGATGGTTCAGCAAGGAATCATTTAGTCTCCAGGAGTAGGATGTAGTTTTTTCGAATGGTACTGATAGGGTCAAGGTAATGGGGGCATGGTCTGACCAGGTGATCGGGCCAATGTCTGATTTAGCAGAGGCTTCTAGGACATTTTTGGTTATTAGAAAGCAGTCTATACGCGAATAGGTCTGATGAGGTGCTGAATAGAAAGTGTAGTCCCTCTGGCCCTGGTGCTGGGTTCTCCATATGTCCACCAATGAGAACTCATTCAGTATTCCTCTGAGCCTTTTCCCAGTGTGTTGGGAGTGGGCTGTACGAGGGTGGCCCATTGCGATTGATCTGTCCTCGGTGGGGTTTGAGACCATGTTTAAGTCCCCGCCAACTAACATCGACGACAGATATCCGGGTCAATGCCCTCGAGAACTTTTGTTAAAAACTCTGTTTGGTTCTCGTTAGGGGCGTATACGTTAATCAGGGCAATTGCCGAGCCCGCTAGAGAGCCATATACCACCAAAAATCTACCCTCTGGGTCAACTTCTGTTTTGACATGATTGAATGGGATTTGATTAGTATGGCCACTCCCTGTTTTTTACTACTAAATGATGCGAAAAAGCACATTGGAAACACTTTTTTTTAATAAATTTGGGGGGTCTTGCGATGTGAAGTGGGTCTCCTGCAGGAATATGATGTCTCCCCCTGATTTTTTCATACCTTGGAGAGTGGAGTCTCCTCTTTCTAGTACAGGAAACTCACTCCAACAGCGAGCGCAAAGCAAAGCACTAGACCCAAGTACGAAAAACGAAGGAGGGCTGGTGTAGTTGACTAAAAATGTCTTATATTCGCCGACAGTGTACTGAAGGATCCTCTGACGCGTTCACCCCCCCGGGCCCCCCGCCACACAAAGTGCCATGGGCTGCTGAAACGCCCGAGGATCCGTGCAGTTACAGCCCCTGTGCAATAACGAATCATTTAGTCACTACACCCTCAGCCCTTCCTTTCGTTTTTCACATTGCGTGCTGTGCTTGCGTTTGCCTCCTGTTGGAGGTTCCGTTGGTTCATAGCATTGTGCTAGCAACGCCGGGCTGTGCCACACACTCGTCATACCGGATATGACGCTACCCGATCGGTTCAATGACCACCCACCTGTGAGGGACCAAACACCAGCAAGGTACTGGCGCCCGATGATTCAGGATCATGAGGACCGTGACAGATAATCGGTGATACATTACGTTACACTGACTGAGGTGCGACACCGGTGGATTTGCGGTTTGTTGATGAGCGTCAGAGGATCCGGCGGCAACGGCACTACACCATTTCATTTCTACGTTGAGCTCTTTTATACTCAATTTATTTGGAGCTCTCTCGTTTCGGACCAGTTGGCTGGAAAAGACTTTCTCCCCAGGTGCAGTTTGCTGTGACCTTTATTCCCAAAGTTATATGTTGAGAATGTTCAACGGCTATTGTTTTTGCTTTTGAGCGCCTCAGGGGTTAACTATTGTCCTCTTTCTATTATTTTGTAGTCCTTTGACATTTAATGATAATATTTTAATTGGGGCCTTAGTAGCCATTTGGTTTGTTTGTATCGTGAAACCTTAGGACCCCTCCTTTCCCACTGGGGGGGTCTTGATTTTGTAGTCTGGGGATTTGCAAAGCCCCAGCAAACATTTAGAAAAGGTACCATTTTCCTGTGAGGTAAACCCAGTATACTGAGGAGGCGGGGGTGGGTGGGGTGGAGGGGAAGGAGAGGGTGGGGTAAAGATCCGCTGGGACAGGGTCAGCGGATAGTAGATAGTAGTGATTAGGTCCAATACCTAACAACAAGTCGCCAGGTCCGTGGGCGACCGGCATTTGGGCAATTGTGCCCTTCGGGGGTGGTTCCGGCATCAACGACCGGAGGGCATCAGAGGGGTCCAGACCCTTTGGTGCCTTTACTAAGCACTTTTCCCTCCTTTTCAGCACTCACATTACTTATTTCAAATTTCCTTCCCTCAGTGTAGATTTCTTTGGGAATCTCAGAATAAAAACGGGGGGAGGAGGAGGTTGGGGGGTCGGGTTATGGGAGAAGGAATGAGAGAGGAGAGGGTGTAGAAGTGGAAGGGGTAGACAGTGGGGCAGAGCGGCATGATTGGGTGGGGGGGGTTTCAAAACTAGGGGGGAGGGCAGGATTTCGAACTCACGCCTTAAACATTTCTTCTAATCAGTAGACTTCACTGCATACCGATCACAATCAATTATTTACAGTTTTTTTCCATCTATCCGCGTGGAATGAATCCTCCAGCAAGGAAGTTATACGATAACACAGACTTGTCCACTTGCAGCCCCTTCTGGGTGACAACATAAATAACAGGATGGTCAGACTCTGTTCCTAGTTAAGGCCGAAGTGCATCCATTTTAGCGCTGTCTCAGAACCGTACGTCTCTACTAACTGGGTGAGGCCCTGTGGCCTAGCTTATTGAGCTTCGTGAGCCTGCTTTGGCAGCCAGTTATTTTGGCTGTGGAGAGGGGGGGGGTAGAGTGAGGAGGAAAGGGTGGGGTGGGGTAGGAGGGGAATGGGGCTGAAAGAGTAGGTTGGGAGGAGGGTTGGAGTACAATCTTGGGGGGGGGGTAGTAGGGGACTGGAGAGAGGTTGGGAGCTGTATGAGGTGTGGGCGAGAGGGGGATAACCTCCATGATTGTGACACGAGGCTTTAACAGTGGGGGCTTGCAATCTTATATGCTATTCGGGATCCCCTGCAGGGGTGTCTATGTCCACTCCCTCGAGTTAGCGGGCAGGACTACGTACATGGTGTCTTATGTAGCTGTAATCCCCCGGTTGGTTGGGTTTGGTCTCATATTGCGGGTCTAACACTCGTATATAGCATTCCATACATATGTGGATATCATTTTTAGGCTGAGATCGCGTAGCGCTGCATGACCTAAGCCCATACAAACTTACCTTTTACCTGCTTATCGATACCTTTAGAACTTTGTGGATAACGGCACACATCAGCTAACTGATACTCGTGTGATCAGTTTCAAACATATGCACATCCTTAGAGTCCCTACTTTATACATTTGTCTGTAGCACCCCCCGCGCTATCGCTTCTATCTTAATTCCCTTCCTTCAGATCCATTGTTCAATCATTATCCTTGTATGGCATCTTTTCTGATTAACGTGCAGGGAAGGGAGGGGGGGGAGGAGAGGGGGAAAGGGGGTGACTCGGAGTGAGCGTGTAGCTTTTTTCCCCTTTCCTCCCCCTCCCGGCGCCATTTTGGCGCCCTTTACTCTTTCGTTTTGGCCCTTCGTCTTTTTGTGTCCCCGGTTGTCTTCGTTTTTTTTTTTGCCCCCACCCGTAGCCGCTTTGGCTGCCTCTTCGGGGGCATCTCCCTCCGTGGTCCATTACATTTGACTAATACTAATATTAACATATTAAACACGGCTGTAATATCACTCTCGGTCTTCTAGCATCTGAAAACGTTATGAACAATGTTTTTCTCTTGTGGGTATAGCTAAGAGGGTAATACCCGTACAGTAGCTCATTTCCCCTATGATCCTACGGATATGCTTTAAACACTCTTGGTCTCCATCGGGCTGCTCACCCCGGGAGTGCCTTTCGCCTTTCAAATTGCTTAAGATTCCAGCTTAATGGTTAATTAGTGACTCACACTCTTAAGGTGGGTTTCTAAACCCGGAAAGGCCTCTGCCTGGGCCTAACATAACCCTCGGGTGGTTCAATTACAGCCCAGTCAGCCATATTCCAAGCCACTTCCCGGCGCGTGCGGCCCAGGAAGTGCCGCGCTTCTACGCTGCTGGAAGGATGAAAAAAAAAGGGATAACACTCTTTCTCACGCTGATACCTCTGCTACATCCCTTCGTATACGCTGAGGGCACCGTAAGTCCCACCTCTGGCTCCGGGTCCGTAATAGGCAGTCGCCTGGCGGCCGCTGCTCATTCGGGTCCTAACGGCTCTGGAGGCTCCGGGGGGGTGGGACACGCGGTTTTCATCTTTCAGTTCTGATGCGTCCCGGCGGACGTCTCCTGTTATGGCCGTACTTTCTCAGAGGGATCTGGAGGCCGTGGGGTCAGGCCTCATCTTGATTGCCGCCGGGTTTGTGGAGTGCTTGCTTCTGGGTTTCATCAAATTTTTGGATCCTCTGTGGTCTTGCTCCTCTCCTGCTGTTGCAGTCTGGTTTTCTCTGAATTCTCTCACAGGATCTTCCTCTTGCATACTTGACTGGCCCACATCCCTGAGCTGTAACTTGGGAACAAATAATACAGGTTGTCAGAGTTTACAGTTACAATCTTCTTGTCTTTGTTGTCCTTTTTGCCTCCAGCCAATGTCTCTGCGAGGCTCTAAAGGACCTGGGCACGTTCCGTCATTTTCTTGTCTTTGTGGGACTTGGGGATATGTCAGAGTCCTCACGTTGAGGGGGGGGTTATTAAGGCCCTGTAAGAAAGACCCTGCTTTGGCCAAGATCGGGGTTCTCTCTGCGGGGGTAGGGATGGTCGTTCAGTCGTGCCTAATTTTCGGGGTGTGTTCCTGTTATACGTAATGTGAACGTCCCGTTCCTGTTCACTATTGCGTGCAGTTAAATGAAAATCCCCAATTAATGTGCGATGGTCATGTATATACTCTCATCAACCATCATTGGTTAGAAAAAGCGGTCTTTATCCTTCACGTCTTTTGGTTCGACTCAGTCAACGAGTATTTTGGCATAGGGCATCGTTATAAACTTGTATGTGTTCATATATGCCCGAAACGTGATTACAGTCTCCTGTTCGCATACATACATGACTAGGCCATGTCATATACTCATTTTTCCTTGACCGCATATCTATGGAGGGCTTAGCCACTATTGACACTAGTGCCCTTGTTTCGTGTTGGTGGAGGGTTTAATGTCACCGTATGCTTGATGGGGTGTCGCGGTTCAGCAAGGGCGCAGACTTGCGCTCTTTGTCCATGTTTCCACGTCTTAACAGCTATCCCTGATCTTCACAGATGAAGAGAAGAAGTCTAGGAGGTACAGATTTCAGGTTATGGTCAAGGGGAGCAGGGATCCGATATCAGTAATGTCCTCATTAGTGACTAGATATTCGTGATTCTTCCGTCCTATCGGCGTTTTTCGTGGTCCCTCCAGGGTGTCCTTCAGGCCTGCTGCCTCGAGGCCCTAGTCTGACATATCCTCGTCCTCCGCGGGTCCGCTGCTTTTGCTCACCTGCCACTGGGCAGTGTTCTGCCAGCCATTTTGGTTCCCAAGAGCGGAGGTTTGGGGCATTCTGTTTCTGTTCGGCCTGTAATGTCCTGTTGGCACCTCTGTTACTGCCGACCCGCTAGGACATCGCCTTCACTGATACTCTTGTCGAGACGTGTAGTTGCCAGCATGGCTGTCATCAAGTCCTGCCTAATATTGTCCCGGGTGAGTGGTTGTTTGCAATTCATGCCAGCTGTACTCTTTTTATCTCTTCTCCTTCCAGCGATCTCTCTGTCCAGTGGCCTTGCTGCTGTGTGCCACGTTTCGCGGTGAATTCAAAGCGGGAACCGGCAGGCCATGCTTCTGGATTTTTAGAGGCCAAGGTCTGTTCGGTGACACGAACTTTGCGAGTGGGGGAGAAAAACTTCGATTACCACCTTGAGGCCAGGGATATACTCTTTCGATTTTTGGTTTGTTTTCGCCTATTACAAAGTCACCTTTAGGGTCCGAAAATTGGGGAAAAGCGCATTTAATTAGATTATTAACGGTGGTATCCCTTGGTGCGGCTCTCCCGCTATCGATCACGACCCTTCCTCGTCTCCTCCTGGACCACGCCCCTCGTACCCAATATAGTTTTTTAGTATAGACATATGTTAAATAATATAGCCCGGGTTCTCGTTGTGGCCTAGGTGCAGGGATCGAAACAACTAACACCGTATCTTCATTGGCCGAATTCACTTCACCATGAGGTCGGGCCTAATCTTTCAGCTATCGCCCGCTGCGACCCCAGAACCGGAGATATGACCGGAAATACAGTAAATGAAACCGTTATACTTTCTATTTATAAAATTTTCCTGTTTCTATGCGCACGCATGTAAAATAAATCTTAATGTGTTTCACTTCTTTCCCAACATTGTAAATCTAATGTGCTTCACCGCCACCAATAAGAACTTTCAAATGAGGAAACTCCGCCATTGGCGCCTATGGGTACCAAGCCGCTATAGACTTACATGGGGCAGATCGCCGCCATTGAAGGTCTTTTAGGACGTTCCCCTCCGCCATAGCCGGTCAATGGGGAACGCCGGCCGCATTGTGATGTCTATGTGGGAACACTCACTGGACCTTTACGGTTGTCCATACTCATCCCAACCACGTAACCCCCCCCCCATCCCTTACTACCGTCAGAGTTGGTCGGCCGGGGCCCGTCCTCCGCGTTTACTTGCCTTGCCGCTTGCCATTCCTTCCTGTGCCCCATTTGCCCTGCAGGCATCCCCCCCCTCCGCCCTCTGTCTCCCCGCTCCAGAACCTGGAGATATTGGCTTCTACTTTCAGGGTTTGAGACTTGAGCTGTTTTCCCTCGCGGCTCACTCCTCTCGCTGCCATTGAAGCTCTATGCGCGAACCCCGCTGCCATCTGCTGACACTTTCTGGGTCCTGGATCATCTGGACCTTCTGTCGCTAGTCCAAAGTGGTATTGGGCAGGTCCTGAGGGGCAGTGGCAACAAATTTATATCCTGGTGCCGACCATAATAACCTAAGAAGATCCCACGCCACCACTTGTCGGTACCTTAGAACTAATCGTGATGAAGCTCTTTTTCAGACAATGTTCCCCTGCTTTGTGCGATTTTAGCGGTTTGAGACGCGAGCTGGACCACCTCCTTCCTGGATATCGCCGTCGAGGAATTCCTCCATTAAAGTCGAACTGAGGCCCATTGACTTACAAATGGCGGAAACCGCCGCTACGATCACTCATCGGGACTTCCAACCACTTGCTGGTCTTCGAAGGAAACATGTCTCAAAACCTGCTATGCCGTCCCGCCATTGAATGAATGGAGCTGCCAAATGGCGACCTAGTGGCGGACCCTGCAAAAAATGGTGCCTGAAAAGGCGGGAAATTAAACAAGGGGCTTATCAAAATCACTATAATACTCACTAACTATTACCCTTGTCCTCGCCGGAATCTATAGATGTGATCCCCAGTGTGTTGTGTGGTGGCAGACACGTTACATGGGATAAAATACACTAGACAGGGAACCACATTTCATGTTCATGCAGCAAGGTAGAAAACACACCATTCCTACGACGCAGCAGTGCCCATTAACGACCCTTGCCGCTCCCTGGACGGGAAGGTCAGGGGTGGTACTGCCATATTGGTGGTCGCAACCCCCTCTTTATAATAATACCGGGCCTACTCCCCTCCTCCCCTCTACACCGTCCCCCGTCAATTAAAATAGGAATGACCTGCTTTTGACCGCACTGGTTGGCACCTCATGGGGAGTGGGTCCCTTGCTGGCACCCATTAACAGAGGGATCAGTCCCTGACGGGAAGTCCATCAGCATTGCTGTTTTCACTACCCTTCTTATGCTGGATAGTGAACTCAAATACTTGCAGGGCCAAGCTCCACCTTAGCAGCTTGGCATTCTCCCCTGATGCCATCTGTAGCCAACTCAGGGGGTTGTGGTCTGTGATGACCGTGAAAGCCCTCCCATACACGTAGGGTTGGAGCTTTCTGAGTGCCCATACAATGGCCAAGCACTCCTTCTCAATGGTGGCATATGCCACCTCCCTGGGGAGTAGTTTGCGGCTGAGGTACACCACCGGGTGCTCTCTGCCGTCTTTCCCCACCTGGCTCAACACAGCCCCAACGCCAAAGTCCGTGGCATCAGTCTGTATAAGAAAAGGTTTGTTATAGTCCGGGGCAGCCAGTATGGGGGCCCCGGTAAGCGCAGTTTTCAGTACCTGAAACGCCGTTTCACAGGCAGGAGTCCAGGTAATAAGCACAGGCAGTTGCTTTTTGGTCAAATCAGTCAGGGGTTTGGCCACGGCGCTGTACTCAAATATGCCATGACCTGTTTCTTGGTTCTGGGAACAGGCCACTGAACAATGGCTTCTACCTTGGCTGGCTCTGGTTTGAGGTGCCCTCCACCCACCCTGTGCCCTGAGTACAGGACTTCTGCCATCCCTACCATACACTTTGTGGGTTTCAAGGTAAGCCCAGCCTCCCTAATCCTATCAAGCACCGCAGCTACATGTCCTAAGTGGGATTCCCAGGAGTTACTAAAGACAGCAATGTCATCTAAGTAAGCCCTGGCATAGCTCTGCATCCCCTCCAGTAAACAATAGACCAGGCGTTGGAAGGTAGCCGGGGCATTCTTCATCCCAAATGGCATCACTAAAAATTCAGAGGCCACTTGGAGTGATGAATGCTGACTTCTCCCTAGCCTCCAGGGTCAGTGGGATTTGCCAGTAGCCTTTGCTCAAATCCATGGTGGTCAGATACTTTGCCCCCGCGAGTTCATCCAGTAACTCATCCATGCGGGGCATGGGATAGGCATCTGACACCGTCCCATCGTTGAGCAAGCGGTAGTCCACACAAAACCGGGTGGTCTTGTCCTTCTTAGGGACTAGGACTACCGGACTTGCCCAAGGGCTCTGGGACGGGGTAACTACCCCTAGGGTCAGCATCTCCTCTATCTCCCTCTCTATACTGGTCTTGACCTTTGCTGACACTCTATAAGCTTGCTTATGCAGAGGTCGCAGGTCCCTGTGTTCACCGGTTGTTCTGTGAGATGTGTTTTTCCTGGCATGTCAGTGAAGAGAGCCCTATACTTAGCTAGCATGTCCCTGGCTTCTCCCTTCTGCCTAGCACTTAACTGTGCCCCTCTCTCCACCTGTTCTACAGTGTTTCCCTGCCTAGCCTCCCCTAGGAGATCAAGCAGAGCATTGCTCGCCGGATCTTCCAGCAGTGGGCTACAAATTGCCATCACTGCTCCCATAGTCGGTGCTCTGTACTCCTTTAACATATTAATGTGAAATGTTTTATGCCTCTCTGGCTCTACCTGTACAACATAGTTGTACTCATTCACCTTTCGGATAACCGGGTACGGTCCCGACCAGGCAGCCATCAATTTGTTCTCCCGAGTGGGTTTGAGAACAAGCACCTGCTGTCCTGGGATGAATTCCCTGCTACGGGCATTCCGGTCACACCATTGCTTCTGCTTGGTCTGAGCGGCCCTGGGCCACCCCCATGAGCATCTCTAACCGGTCTCGGAGATCTACTACGTACTGGATCACTGAAGCATCAGTAGCAGTAGCCTCCCCTTCCCATCCCTCCCAGAATAGGTCCAGAGGTCCACGCACCCTGTGGCCATATAGTAGCTCGAAGGGGGAAAAGCCTGTAGATTCCTGGGGTACCTCTCGGTAGGCGAACAGCAAGTGCTGTAAATGAATATCCCAGTCCTTCCCCTCCGCCTCTATAAAGGTCCGAAGCATCTGCTTCAGGGTACCGTTTAACCTCTCACATAATCCGTTTGTCTGGGGATGGTAAGGGGTAGTGCGCCGGTGCTGTACACCGCATGCATCCCAGAGACACTGTAACAGTTCACTCATGAACTGCGACCCTTGATCGGTTAGGATCTCACTAGGAAAACCTACCCTAGTAAAAATGTTCAGCAAGGCTGCTGCTACTGTCTTGGCATCTATGGTGCCAAGTGATGCCGCCTCAGGGTACTGGGTGGCAAAATCCACCACCGTGAGGATGTAGCACTTCCCTGACCTGCTAGGAATCATAAGGGGTCCTACAAGATCCATCGCTACCTTCTGGAAGGGTTCTCCTATTACCGGTAGTGGGTTCAGGGGTTCCTTCACACGGTCACCCGCCTTACCTACCCGCTGGCAGGCATCACAGGAGCGGCAGAAAGTGCCCACATCCCGGGATGCCCCCGGCCAGTAGTAATGCTGTAATAACTGGGCTCGCGTTCTGTTGCCCCCTGATGCCCCGCTAATGGAATAGAGTGAGCTACCCGTAACAGTTGCTGTCGGTACCCCTGGGGCACTACTAGCTGTCGCTTACCGGTCAATCCCTCTCTCATCCCGAGCGTTCCCCGATTAGTGTAATAGGAAGGTCCCAGATATTGCAGAGGAGCAGCGCCGCGTCTGTGCCGGCTCTCCCAGCATGAGATGTCAGGTAACGCTTATAGCCTGTAGCAGGTTTCCGCATAATTTCTGGGCCCACCGCACACCCAGTCACATCTGTCAGGGGAATGGGATGCGGTGAGGGGGAACAGTAAGTCAGTCGGTGATTGCAACTGATCCTGGCTTACCTCCCCGGGCTCCTCCGCGCCCTCCGCTAACGTTGGTCCCAAAGGCAGGGTGACTGGAGCCGCCGCGGTCTGGCTCCGGGTGACTGCCGCGGGTCTTGGTATCCGGTCGTAGGTGCAGGTCATCAGGTCGGACCAGGGTTACTGCAGCACCTGAATCCATCAAGCCGACTGCTTGCCGGTCACCGACTGTGACCGGTGTGAGGTGTCTGCTCCGATCTGCTGCAGGGCTGCGCTGAGATGTCCTCCGCTCCTGGCTGTAGGAACCGATGAAACCGGGACAGGCATTGCATGGGACGTCTCGCTGGGAGTTGTTTTCATGACTGGTCGGGATTCTTTGGTGGAAGCCACCCGCACGCGGGCTACCGACTTCGCAGCTGGGGTGCGTTGCCCCTGATGGGGTCCGCCGGAACGCAGGGGTTCCGGTCAATCTGGTCGGATGTGACCAGTGCGGTTACAGTTGTAGCACCGGCGCTCGTGCCGGACCTCTCCCGCCTTCGGTGGACTGCTGCCCGCAGGCGGCTTCTGAGTCCATTGGGGAGTACTGATAGTCTTTTTAGCTGGGGCTGCCGCCGCCGCTTTGACTGCTGCCTTGGCGGGCATCAGCGCCCGGCTGGCGACATAATCATCTGCGAGCCTCGCCGCCTCCTGGTAAGTCTTGGGCTTTTTGTCGTACACCCAAGCCCTCACCGCCGGTGGACACTGCTGCATGAGCTGCTCCTGGAAAATCAGATCCAGCAGGAGTTGGTAAGTCTTGGCCTCATAGCCCTCCGCCCATCTGAGCCCATGCAGGGCCATGCGGGTCACGTAAGTCACATAGGACTCCAGGGTCTGTATCTCTTCCAGCTGGAATTTGCCCCGGTAGGCTTCAGGGGTGAGACCATATTGAAATAATAACAGCTCTTTTAAGTGATCATATTCCTCTGGAAGCGCCATCATCGTCTGCATAGCAAAGCCAGACAGTAAGGGGTCCAAACGTGCGACCCGGTGCTGGGGAAGCACTGTGTTTCAAAGTTCCTTAAGAAACTGTCGATCTGATCAGTACCTTCCACGAACTTGGTGAGGCTGTGATGGTCCAGTTTGAGAGCATCTCTGTCGTGGTGGGCAGGGGGGCAATAAGCGGGTCTGTTCACTGCCATAGTGATAAACTGCAGCCGCTCCTCCGGTGTCCCTTTCACCCCACGCAGTAATCAGTGCCAGCATTTCAGGGGTGAACGGACTGGTAGCCGCAGCGACCAATACCCCTCCTGGTGCACTGCTCCCGGGAGGTGCTCCCGCTCCCTCCCCGGGATTCTGCCGCCCCGGCACTGGGTTCCTTCCCTGCTCTCCGGGCGCAGCACAAGGGCAAGCTGAGCCATTCCCTGGGGCTCTGCAAGCCGGGCTTCGTGTGCCCTGATCGCCTCTATCATCTGCTCGGCATCCTGGTCCTCTGTGGGCAGGTCATATTCTCGGCACTTTTCCCGTATCTGAGCGCGGGTCCGGATGTTAGATGAGCCGGCACCCTCACTCATGGTCAAGACTGATAGATGTTCAGTCGGAGCAGTGAGGTGGTGTTACAACTTGTGTTAAATGTTGCACAACTGTGTTCAATATCTTTAGTCCCAGGAACTCGCAATTCACCTCAAGTTCCCACTGTATTACCGAGTCCCGCAGTAAACTGTAATACAGGTTCAGTTCAATCCCGCAGCTGCCGCCAGTTTATTATAAGCTTGTCACGGTAACTTATGACAAGATATAATATACACCAAATAACTGGGTTGAACTGAACGAGGCTTAGATATAATAAAGCAGGCTTGCACAACTCCAGTGCAAAACGTAATATATCAAAAGTGGCGCTCTATAATAAGCTTTAAACAAGTGTTAATCCAATATTAACATATAAACCATAAATTGAATAAATATAAGTGATACAAACAAATCCTTGAATGCTGCTGTGACCCAGTGCAGGACTGCTCTCTCAATCCCAGGTGAATATGACGACGTGGTGATCAAAGGGAAGCGCAAACATGTGGAGATATAAAAAATAAAACTGATGGTGCAGTATTGTGACAAATAAGTGTGTATTCTTCTTTAAGTCTGCTGTTATTTATACTCACGTGTGAGGATGATACTGTGTACGTAAAGGTATCTTTGGGTTTATGTCTGCAGTGATGATAAACTGGCTGGAACCTCGTTGTGGGAATGTATTCCTTAAATGGTTAAACACAGAAAAGCCAACATAGCGCGATCTGTTTAAAAACTGTATTCAAGTGGTTAAAAATATAACAATACACTCACATGATGTATGCTATTTATAAGCATTTAGATACGCAATGGATCTCGCCTCCGGTGTCTTTGTGCAGTTTTTCATCCCTTCTCGGCGTGCGTTCACTCGTGCTTCCAGCGGGCGGATGGATGAGTCAGTGAGACTTCGGGGTAGTCCGAAATCCTAAGGAAGGAAAGAACGCGTATAGGTAGAGTGAGGTGTTCACAGACAGCCCACCCAACCGGAACTCCGCGAAGTCTCACTAACGTCACACCCGCCCTGCTGGAACGCACGAGTGAGACGCAGCCGGAGAAGAGGGAAGGAAAAAAACTGCACAAAGACCCGCGAGGCGAGATCCTGCGTATCTAACTGCTTATAAATAGCATCCTATGTGGTGTGATTGTTATTATTTTAACACTTGAATACAGTTTTTAAACAGATCGCGCTATGTTGGCTTTTCGTGTTTTAACCATTTAGGAATACATTCACAGCGAGGTTCCAGCCAGTTTATCATCACTGCAAAATATACCCAAGATACCTTACGACACAGTATCATCCTCACACTTGCGAGGAAATAACAGCGACTATAATAGAAGAATACACACTTATTTGTCACAAAACTACTCACATCACGTTTTTAATTTTTATATCTCCACATGTTTGCGCTCCCTTGATCACCCCACAGTTGCCAAATCCCCAGGCTCGAGGGCCACAACAGGCCATTTTCAGGATTCCAAAATCAGCACGCTGGCTCAATTAGGGTCAGTTCATACTGGAGCTTACTAATTGAAGCCAGCTGTGCTGAAATAGGGGAATCCACAAAACCTGGCCGTGTATGCGCCCTCGAGGACTGGAGTTGTGCAGCTTGGCTAATAAGTATATTATATTCCTTAGATAGGTGAACACAACAAGATAGTTACAATTAACAGGCAAGAAGGACACTACTTAGTGGGTTGGATGAAGTAAGTATATCAAATAGCCAATTTCCAGCAATCAGGCAGATCAGATGATACAAAGAAGACCCCAAACTGTAGGGTGACCATCAGTTATAATATCTTTTCCAACCCTTACTCTTACTATTGAGTGCAGGCTATTGGAGAACAATTAGCTGCACCCAATCTCTAATGTGGGAACATTGTTAACCCATGCCCCCCAGCTAGATGGCACATGCGTACTGGGACCCTGGGGGTCTCATTTCTGTAGCCCCACACCCGTCAGGGGCGCCGGGCAGGCTACCAGATGGGGTATCTGGTCAGGATATTCTTTGTTTGTAGGTGTGAGTTATAGCACCTACAAACCACTCAAGCCCTGCACTTCTCCGCCCTCATGTAAACAGTTAGAGAGGCTGAGCCTTTGATCAGGGGTATGTTTCTTAGACATTAGGTCGCCCCCCTGACAATTTGCATTCCTCAGTGTACAGGAATCTTCGCGGGCTTTTGTCCCCGCTTTGAAACACAATAGTTTTTAATATACAGACATATTAAAATAACCGGTTCTGTTGGGCCTAGCGGGTCGAAACGACCCAGTTCTTCATGCCGGAAGTGACTCACCATGGGTCCTACAAGATCCAGCTACCTTCTCGGAAGGGTTCTCCTATTACCGGTAGTGGGTTTGCAGGGGTTTACTTCACACGGTCACGCCGTCCCTAACCGCTGGCAGGCATCACAGGAGCGGCCAGAAAGTGCCCACATACGGGATGCCCCCGCGCCAGTAGTAATGCTGTAATAATCGGCTCGCGTTCTGTTGCCCATGATGCCCGCTAAGGAATAGAGTGAGCTACCGAACGTTGCTGTCGGTACCCCCTGGGGCACTACTAGCTGTCGACGCCTACCGGTCAATCCCCTCCTCTATCCCCGGGTTCCCGCTTCTCTTGTATAGGAGCCCAGATTGACCAGAGGCAGCGCTCTGTGCCCTCCCCCGCCTGAGATTCGGACGCCCGCCTAATTCTGGCCACCCCCCAGTCCACAAAACAATGTCAGGGGAATGGGATGCGGTCGGGACGGGGAACAGTAAGCACTCAGTCGGGTGATGCAACTATCCGGCTTTACCTCCCCGGGCTTCCGCCGCCCTCGCTGAACGTTGGTCCCAAGGCAGGGTGACTTGGAGCCGGCGCGGGTCCTGGCTCCGGGTGACTGCCGCGGGTCTTGGTATCCGGTCGTATGTAGGTGACAGGTACCATCCAGGTCGGACCAGTGGTTACTGCGCCCCTGACTCCATCAAGCCGACTGCTTGCCGGTCACCGACTGTGACCGGTGGGTGAGGTGTCCTGCTCCGATTGCTGCAGGGGCTGCGCGCGTGTCACTCCGCTCCTGGCGTGTAGGAAACCGATGAAAACCGGGACGCTGCATGCCGCGACGTCTCGCTGGGAGATTTTTTCATGATGGCTCGGGATTCTTTGGTGGAAGACCACCCGCACGCAGGGCTAACCGTACTTCGCAGTCTCGGAGGTGCGTTGCCCCTGGGTGGTCTCCGGAACCGCAGGGGTTTCACCGGTCATATCTGGTCTAGGATTGACCAGTGCTGGGTTACAGTGTTAGCACACGGGCTCGTTAGCCCGGACACTCTCCCCCTTTCGGTTGGACTGCTTGCCATCAGGAGGCTTTGAGTCCATTGGGGAAGTACTGATATCTTTTTAGCGGGGGGGCTGCGGCCGCCGCTTTGACTGCTGCCTGGCGTGCAATCAGCGCCCGGACTGCGACATAATCATCTGCAGCCTCCGCCGCCTCCTGGAATCTTGGGCTTTTGTCGTAAACCCAAGCCTCAAGCCCGCGGTGGACACTGCTGCAATTATGCTCCTGGAAATCAGTATTCCAGCAGGAGTTGGTAAGTCTGGCTCAAAAGCCCTCGCAATCTAGAGCCCCATGACAGGGCACATGCGGGGTCAAGTAACGTCACATAGGACTCCAGGGTCTGTATCTCTCCACGGCAATTTGCCCCGGTAGGCTTCAGGTCGTGGAACACTATTGAACATATAACAGCCTTTTAAGTGATCATATTCCTCTGGACTACCGCCATCATCGTATGCATAGCAAAGCCAGACAGTAAGGGGTCCAAAAGTGCGACCCGCGGTGTGGGGAAGAGCACTGTGTTTCAAAAGTTTTTTAAGAAACTGTCGATCTGATCAGTACCTTCACGAACTGTGTGAGGCTTGTGATGGTCTTAGTTTTGAAGATGATATCTCTGTCGTGGTGGGCAGGGGGGCTAAGGGGTCTGTTTCACTGCCAATATGGATTAACTGCAGGCGCTCCTCCGGTGTCCCTTTCACCCCACGCAGTATCGTTGCCATCATTTCAGGGGTGAACGACTGGTAGCCGCAGCGACCAATACCCCCTCCTGTTGCACTGCTCCGGGACGGTGCTACCCGCTCCCTCCCCGGATTCTTTCCGCCCGCACTGGGTTCCTTCCCTGCTCTCCGGATGCAGCAAAGGGCAAGCTGAGCCATTCCCTGGGGCTGCAAGCCCGTCTTCGGGTGCCCTGATCGCTCTATCATCTGCTCGGCATCCTGGTCCTCTGGTGGCCAGGTCATCATTCCCGGCACTTTTCCGATCTGAGCACGGGTCCCGGATGTAGATGAGCCGGGCACCCTCACTCTGGGTCCAGGACTGATAGATGTTCAGCCGGCGCATGTGAGGTGGTGTTGTTACACAACTTGTGTTAATGTTGCACAACTGTGTTCACAATATCTTTAGTATCCAGGAACTCCGCAATTCACCTCAAGTCCCCACTGATTACCGAGTCCCGACAGAAACTGTAATACAGGCAGTTCAATTCCCGAGCTGCCGCCAGTTTTAGTATAACTTGTCACGGTAACTTTCTACAAGAAGAAATACACCAACAAATGAACTGGGTTAATGAACGAGGCTTAGATAATATAAAGCAGGCTCAAACTCCAGTGCAAAACGTATATATCAAAGGGCGCTCTATCAATAAGGCTTTAAACAAGTGTTATCCAATATACATACTAACCAGTAAATTGCAATAAATATAAGGGATACAAACAAATCCTTGAATGCTGACGTGACCCAGTGCAGACTGCTCTCTCACCAGGTGAATACTAGACGTGGGATCAAAGGGAGCCGCAACCTTGAAGTATATAAAAAAGAAAACTGATGGTCCGTATTGTGACAACATAAGTGTGTATTCTTACTTTAAGTCTGCTGTTATTATACTCACGGTGAGGATGATACTGTGTACGTAAAGGTATCTTTGGGTTTAGTCTGCACGTGATGATAAATGGCTGGAACCCTCGTTGTGGGAATGTATTCCTTAATGGTTAAACACAGAAAAGCCAACATAGCGCGATCTGTTAAAAAACTGTATTAAGTGGTTAAAAATATAACAATACACTCACCTGATGTATGACTATTAATACGCATTTAGATACGCAATGGATCTCGCCTCCGGTGGGTCTTTGTGCATTTTCCTCCCTTCTCGCGCGTGCGTATCACTCGTGCGTTCCAGCGGGCGGATGGATGAGTCAGTGAGGACTTCGTAGTCCGACTAATCTAAGGAGGCAAAGAACGCGTATAGTAGAGAGGTGCTTCACAGACAGTCCCACAACCGGAACCCCGCGAATCTCACTAACGTCACACCCGCCCTGCTGGAACGCACGATGAGACGCACGCCGGAGAAGAGGGAAGGAAAAAACTGACACAAAGACCCGGGGGAGGCTAGATCCATTGCGTATCTAACTGCTATATAAATAGCATCACTAGTGGTAGTGTAATTGTTATATTTTAACACTTGAAGTACAGTTTTTAAACAGATCGGCTTATGTTGGCTTTTCTGTGTTTAACCATTTAAGGAATACCTTCACCACAGCGGAGGTTCGCAGCCAGTTTATCATCACTGCAGATATACCCAAAACCTTTACAACGACACAGTATCATCCTCACACTTGCGCGGAAATAACAGCAGACTAAAAGAAGCAATACACACTTCATTTGTCACAAAACACTACACCATCAGTGTTTTTTTTATATCTCCACTGTTTGGCTCCCTTGATCACCCACCGTTGCCAAATCCGCCAGGGCTCGAGGGCCACCAACAGGCCGATCATTTCAGGATTCCAAATCGCACGCTGGCGTCAATTAGTGTCAGTCATACTGAGAGCTACTAATGAGCCAGCTGTGCTGAAATAGGGAATCCACAAAACCTGGCCGTGTATGCGGCCCTCGAGGACTGGAGTTTGTCAGGCTGTGTAATAAAGTATATTTATTTCCTTAGATAGGTGAACACAACAAGATAGTTACAATTAACAGGCAAGAAGGAACACTTACTATGGGTTGGAATGAAGTAAGTATATCAAATAGCCAATTATCCACAATCAGGACAGATCAGATGATAACAAAGAAGACCCCAAACTGTAGGGTTGACATCAGGTTATAATATCTTTCCAAGCCCTTACTCCTTAACTATTGAGTGCAGGATATTAGGAGAAACCAATTAGTGCAACCCAATCTCTTAATGTGGGGGAACATTTGTTACCCATGCCCCCACAGCTAGATGGCACATGCGTACTGGGACCCTGGGGGTACTCATTTCTTTAGCCCCCATCACCCGTTCAGGGCGCCGGGCAGGCTACCAGTGGGTATCTGGTTCAGGAATATTCTTGTGCTTTGTAGGTGTTGAGTTTACAACCTACAAACCACCAAGCCCTGCACTTCTCCCGCCCTCATGTAAACATTAGAGAGGCTTAGCCGTTTGATCAGGGTGGATGTTTCTTAGACATTAGGCCTCGCCACCCCTACAATGTTGCATTCCTCGCTGGTACGGAATCTTCGCGGCTTGTGTCCCCGCTTTGAACACACCATAGTTTTTAATATACAGACATATTAAATAACCGGTTTCTGTTGGGGGCCTAGCGGTCGAAACGACCCAGTTTCTTCANNTGCCGGAACTGACTCACCATAGTGGCCAAGTTTCAGCCCGCTGCGACACACAGAACAGGAGATATGCAAATACAAGTTAAACCATTTATTTCTTTATTACACATTTCTCTGCTGTAAAATAAATCTGTTTTTCACTTCTTTCCCATTGAAATCAACGGGCTCCGCAACCATAGACTTTCAATGGGGCATCACCGCCATTGAAGTCTATGGGACGCCTCCGCCATAGCCGGTCAATGGGGAACTGCCAACATTGATGTCTATGGGAAAACTCACGGACCTTTACGGTGGTCCATACTCCGTCGGGTTGGTCGGGAATGGACCTGCAGTCATGCCGGAACAGTGACTGCAGGCACCCCAAACCCCAGCCCTCTGGTCCCTCCAGAACCGGAGATATGGGCTTATACTTTTCAGGGTTTTGGACTTAGCAATTTTCTCGCGCTGCTCCTCTCATCGTCATTGAAGCCTATGGCGCGACCCGCTTGGCCAGCGCGACCCTTTCTGGGGGTCCTGGATTCTTGGACCCTGTGGTGGTCAAGTGTGGGGAGGCCGAGGGGCTAGGGGCAAAAATAATTTTATTCCTGGGTGCCCTAGAACCTAAGATTCCCACGCCACTTGTCGTTGACCTTGAACTAATCGTGATGAAAGCTCTTTTTCAGACAATGTTTCCGCTTTGCGGTTTGGACGGCTGCCAACCTATTCCGGAAGATCGCCGTTGAGGAATCTCCATTGAAGTCAATGGGCCCATTGACTTACAATGGGAAACCGCCGCTCCTCCTCTCGGACGCCACCTGCTGGTCTTCGAGGGAAACAGGTCCAAAACCGCTAGATCCGCCATTGAAATGAATGGAGCTCCAATGGCGACCTATGGGAGTCTGCAAAATGGTGCCTGAAAAGGCGGGAAAATTAAACAAAGGGCTATAATCACTTCCTAACTATTTACCCTTGTCCTCCCGGGTGGATCCCAGTGTGTGTATGGTGCAGACACTTACATGGTGATAATACACTAGAACAGGGGAACACACATTTTCATGTTGCAGCAAGGTAGAAACCACATTCCTGGACCGCAGTCCAGTTAACCCCTTGCCTCCCTGGTGAGGTCAGGGGGTGACCATATGGGGTGCAACCCCTTTAATACCGGGCCAATCCCCCTCTCCCTCTACAGGTGGTATCTCTGCAAAGTTTAAAACTCCAGCATCACGGGGGCCAATTGGAAGCTGCACTGGATAATGTCACAGCTTCCTATCGGTCCGCAGGGCACAGGGGCTTTGAAATAGCACCATTACATGAACCCTGCTAGCCTTTAAGGAAAAACCAGGCATGGTGAGATTTATATTGAGAGCTGCAGTCCCTTACACAGACTCCACTTCTTACTGGGGTGTTTTGCAGCACCGGGAGTCTCCTATGTATACAGCCATAGACCCCCCCCCCCGCGCCTAAATAACTGTAATCATGTGAAAAGAGGGCATTTACCCTCTCCCAAGATGGCTACCAAGCAGTTTCCTGTCTGAGTTAAAGGGGCAGCCCTGGGTATTAGTTTTTTTTCCCACATCCTGTTTCTGTAGCCATTAAACGGTTCATTGTGATGCTGCAACCCCGAGATATCCGTCTCCAAAATACGAGGCGCCAGGGAGATGAGACAGAGGGACACATACTTGTTATTTGACCATTTCTAATGAGGATTGCGGATGTACAGCATCCTGCTGTTTCCAAGAGCACTTCAATGTTCGGTGCTTCTCACACCTCAAATCAAATCCACATTATTGGCACGACAGAAAAACCTTTCAGTATAGCCAGTGGTGGATTAAAAAAAAATAATCATGCCCTTAGGTACTTATCTGGTGCCGCGCCACATTGTCGGCCGCGCATGAGCGGTAAGTGCCAAGCGCACATGCCACCCCCAAATTTTGCCACCTTTAGACCGGGCGTAATGGGAAATCCGCCACAGAGTATTGCCAAAGCATGAACAGGGGGTAGTAGGGTTTAACGTCACCTGCCACTTTAATTAAGGCCTGTGACCACATAGGTCATGTGATGGTAGGGGTAAAGGTGATTGCTTTTAATAAAGGTCAAGCCTGCCATTACACTCACCGTCAATAATAAATTTGTATTATGTTTGTCTGTATTGTAAGCCTGGTTCCAGCACTTCAGACACCAGGGATTAATGTTATGTTCAGCTGGAATGTTGTGGTGACCATTCCAAGTAACTTTTTCAATTGCTTTTTTAATGTTACTGTTAACCCCACCAATCAGGGTCATATTGAAGGCACCTGGCCTTGAATGTTTCAATGCTCTAGCATAGGGCAGCAGTGCGACAAAGTAGGGGACATTTTTTGGGGACACGGGCGGATGTAGAGGCCCTGCACTCTTCCCCGAGGCATTTAAATTAAATGCCGGGGGATCGCATGAAGCCTCTGCAACTTCCTCACCGGGGTTCAGACGTGTCGCCATGGCAACGCGGCGTCAAATGACATCACTGTGTCACGCAGAGACATCACACAACCGTCTCTATAGCAACGGAGTCACATGACCCCAAAGCATCATTTGACGCCGCCAAACCAGGTAGGGGTCACGAGAGCAGGCAGGGGGGCGTAGCTCCAAAAGTTTGCCCTACCCTGGCATAGGGTATAAAAAGGTGGGGAGGGAGGCCCCTAGAAGCTGGGAGAAGCTGCAGTGTCAACTCCAGTGCTGGAGCCAGGCGTCCTATCCAGAAGACCCTGCAGGTGAGAAGAGGGGAAATCTCCTTAGGGAGATGCCTGCACACAAGTCTATAGGGGAACCCAAGGTGTGCGAGTGGTTTGCTGTAAATAGTTGTGGATACTTTTTTCTCAAATAAATTCGTTTTTTTATTACTCCGTGTTTCTATCTGACAAATTGATCCCTGGTGTGATAGTTCTGGTCTCCCGTGACAGGCCACACTTCCTGTTACTCCCCTTCGGAATGATAGCATGGAAGTGATTTTGCGATTATGCGACTGCTGGATGGGGTAGAGGCCCGTGGTTTTGCCTACACAGGCAGGTTCTCCTCTTATTTCATCAGAACAGCACTGGGAGATAAGAGCCCCAGGTCCACCTCAGCTCACATTCATACAGACAGCAGGAAAAGTGACAATACTCGTCACCCTTTGTGGCGCTGGGCCCGGGAACAGCACGTTGTCCCAACACTACCCAATAACAGGGATGTCACAACACCGCAATATACGGGAGAAGCTGCTCTCACAAATTCATTTATCATATTATTTATTTCCCCCCCCAGCACGTGTATGGGGTGATTGTATCAAGCTTTTTTTATGCAGTATATTCCAGCCCTATTGTTTCTCTACAAACTAGGGCACGTACTAATCACGCAGACTGACGGCTACGGGATGTATTATGTAATATCAATCTAAATTATGTTTCCTTGGTCTTGTATCAGAAAGAATTCACCACCACACGTTTATTGCATTAATATATATATTTGTGTTTTTTTTCAGGCTGATTCAAAGGACAATTTTTTTTTAAAATTAAACACCATTTCTAACATCTCCCTCCATCCCCCCCCCCCCCCCCACACACACGCCCTCTCTGAACATTGGTGTAATAACCAATATTGGGCTGCGTAGAGACCTTTTTATCCAAACAAATAATGTACCAGTTACCCAGCCATATTTAAAGTACCCATAACTGGCCCAGGGCAATTTCCGCTCTGCTCCCTCGCTCCTCCTCTTGGACAACGGCAGGAGCAGACCAGCACAAGACTTACCTGCAGCTGGCAGTGGAAAATAAGGTGGACCGCGACAGAGGATGAGGATCATAGCAACATCCTGGTGGCGGTGGGAGCAGTGGAAGCCAGTAGCAGCATAGGATATCTTTCACAGCCGGTGGGAGCAGAGGAACATATGACGGGAGCAGTAGCATTACTATTGGACAGCCAGGGAGCAGCTGCACCAGAAGTCGGAAGACTTCTGGGTCGGACCGCTGGGGCGCACTCCTCCTCGGCTGTCCAATAGTAACGCTCCTGCTGTGGTCACATGTTCCACTGCTCCACCGGCTGTGAAGGATGTTGTCCTCTGCTGCCACCGGCTGAATAATATCTTCTGCTGCTCCCACCGCCATCGGCCGAAGGATGTCATCCTCTGCTCCCGCCACCAGGATGTCGCGTGGTGCTCCTCAGCCGCCGCATGCAGTAAAGTCAAAAATACCTGGCCGGGTGATTTATTTTTTTCCCTGGGGACCCGGTCATTTTTTGGACCCGGAACATTTCTAATCCAAACAGATTTTTCCAGTTAGCACACTTGTTTTTTTTACTTGTTAAAAACAAAAAACACTTCAGGAGCTTTCAAAGGCAGTGTCGTCTTTCTGATGGTAAGCCAACTCCTGAGGTGCCCTGCTACCATTAAAACGGTCTGCAGACTTGTAAGCTTATGATAAACCCACCTACCGACAATGGCAGGAATAAAATAGCTGCGTTTCCCCTCCCTTTAGTGTTTCTACAGAAAAAGAAACAGCACTCCCTTCTCTGCAACATGGCAGAGAAAACAAACACGTCTACTGTACATATATTTATAAAAATATACCCACGTCACTTAACCTCTTCTCTGTCAAGGCCATTCCTCTGCGCCACTTCTGAAACTCTCCAGGCAGTTAAGGGGTTAAGGAAAGGGGGTGAAGCGAAGGGACAGAACTTGTCATATCTGTACGTGGCTTTGCAATAAATATAAATATTTCCTAACAGAACTTCCCCCCATATAATTTAAAAACAAAAAATAATGAACAAAGAAGGGGCCAGAGTCTGAGCCTGCACTTTGGAGACCCTCACCCCTCCCCAAGGAGGGTGGGCCCTCACATGTAGGGGCCGGAGCCTGCACTTCGGAGACCCTCACCCCTCCCCAAGGAGGGGGGGCCCTCACACACACGTAGGGGCCAGGAGGACATTGGCAGGGCTGCAGCCCTGTGGTTCTACGTGCCCCGAGCAGGAACGTGTCCCCCGTGGATGCAGAAGTAATCTGCATTTCTCTCTGTGCTGGAGATGTATAGTGCAGGTCTCAAGCACAGAAAGGGTTAATTTCTAAATCACTGCATTCTTTCTTTAAAAAAAAAAAAATACTAAAACAGTGCAGGCGTCTGCTCTAATTACAACACGAGGCACCTGGTTTTGTGATCACAAAACTACAACACTCCCTGTACACCGCTGTGTCTTCGACATGGTTTAAAACCAGGTGGCCAACTCCAGTCCTCGAGGGCCACCAAACAGGTCGAGTTCTCAGAATATCCCTGCTTCAGCACAAATGGTGCAGTCAAAGACTTACCCACCTGTGCTGAAGCAGGGATATCCTGAAAACCTGACCGGTCAGTAGCCCTCGAGGACTGGACTTGCCCACCCCTGGTCTAAACTCGTCTGTGCGTCGTGATCCATTAGTTCAACTAATATTGTCGCACGTTTACTAAGCTCACCGGTGTCATCGCCTAAAAACAAGTCCTCCTGCATCGCACAGCACACCCCGCTGGTATAATGCGCCCGTGCAATATCTATGTATACTACCTCCTTTATATTTATACTACCTAGAATGGTCCCTGAAACCTAGAAATATTCTGGCAATTTCCCGACGTGACGCTTAGGATGCCATGCTAGTTTGTGGTCTGCGCTATCCTGCACACGCGACCTTGAATGTTAGAATTAGGACCATTGTACCGATACAGGGGAGCCTCCAGGAATGACGGGATCAGGGGTCTCTACGGTTCCTTGCCTGTGTGACTGTTTGTTTATACGGAGGCTCCATGGAATAGGATCCCCTTGTTTAGGTTCATTGCAGGGTGTGATGCTTTTTAATGTTCAAACATGTTTGCACAGGAACTTTCAGTCGCTTTCCCGCATACACTTTTTAGACTTGCTATAGTACTTGCTAACTAGATCGATGAAGACCTCTTACCCCGGCTGGCCACTAACCACTTCAGTAACCAGTGGGCGTGGCTGACGCCGCAAGGAACAGCACACGAGTGGGCCTGCTCGTGTACCGCGTTCATTCCATCAATTTCCAATTTATGTGCCGTCTTCTGAGGCGTTTGCACAGGATGTGGAAGCGAGGAAACAGAAAATAGGACACACGTGATCAGTTTGGCAGCCGGGGAGGGCTCTGGAGTTACGTGATTGCTGCCAAACTGGTCCAATGACCCGAGGGGGTGGTGGTAGGGGAAGAATTAAACTAGCAGCCCATCTCAGCACAGAGTGCATTAAAATGGATCCCAACCTGCAATGAACCTACATTTTTCCAGAACCAATTTTTTTTTAAACCCCCTTGTACATAAGGCTCTGCCATTTTTTGGGCAGGTCTCTCCCAGCCTTTGCAACCAAGGGAGAGGCGCCTTCAAACATGCCAGGGAACCCTCTGAAAGCCTGGCTGTTCTCCAGCACACCCCGGATTCGGGCCGCCTGCCATCATCACACGTTGCTCCCTGGCTGTGTCTACCTCTCCCCCCACCCGGATCAGAACTCATCGTCGGAGCTGAGAAGGAGGGTCTTCTCTGTGTCGCGGGCGCCGGACAGGCTCTGCGAGCGGGAGATGATCTGCCCATTGCGCCAGGTCGTGCCCTGCTCCAGGGTGGATTGCTGGGTGTACTGCTGGTAGGCCGGAGAGAAGTTGTGAATGGCGTCCTGCACAATGTCGTGAGGGTTCATGGTTTCCTTCAGGCTGCTGGAGATGCTCTTCATGGGGGCGCAGCGACCTGTACAGGGGGAGGGATTAGAGGATTTTAATGTATGACAGGATCACAAGACGCTACCCCGAGACACTGCCCGATTACCCCGGTGCTGCCGGCAGGGGTTATACAATGCATTGCACATGCCCATCTAGCAGGAAAGAAGTTAATGAACCTCTTCTGTGCTGGGTGGGCATGCAAGGCAATCCTGGCCTGAAGAGGCATAAACCCTTTACCATTACACTATGTAACTATGATCACTGGTTTTATATGGGGCTAATCGAGTATGTACATTTAAAAGCGCATTCTGGCCACAAACCAGGATTTCTCTGCAATGCGTTGCAGGCCCTGGCTTTAGCCTAGTAGTTGATGGAATGTGTGCAAAGATACGCCCTTTCCTCTTTCGCTCTGTCTAAACTCTGACACAGGCCCTCATTCTCTCCCGTCTCGACTATTGTAACCTCCTGCTGTCCGGCCTTCCTACCTCTCACCTGTCTCCCCTACACGCTGCAGCTAGAATCACTTTATCCTCTCCTAAATCTGTCTCAGCATCTCCCCCGCTGAAATCCCTCTCCTGGCTTCCTATCAAATCCCATATTACTTACAAAATTCTCCTCATTTAAAAGCGGCAGTTCACGCAATATCCTACATGTGTATCTTTTTTAATAATTCAGTTCTGTACTATGAGAAAATACTTGTAGCATTTAAAAAAAAAATGTTTTAAAGACATTTTTAAGGCTTTTAATGTAGGAAGCATTTCCAAAGTGACAGCCCCTTCCCCTTCTGATAGGCTCTGGCTCTTGAGCCCGCCCTCTCTCAAGCCGTGAACCAATTGTATTGTGTAGCTGCCAAGTCAATCATATTCCAGGAACTACATTGCCCAAAATGCTGTGCAAGAACTGAATTAACAGGAGAACGAATCGATCTGCAGCTGAGCTAATCACTTGTCAGTGTGCAGATTATATTAATGCACATTGAATGGGAAAAAAAAAATATTAAAAATAAATAAACGGCAACTTGAACTGCATATTTAAGACTTTACACTCTTCAGCCCCTCCTTATAGCTCAGCCCCTTATCTCTCACTATACACACACACGCAGAGAGGAAATGGGGTAAGAAACACAATCGTGGTAAAGCACAATTTTGTGTGAGCGCGTATAGATTTGATTATTAACTAGGGAGATTTTTTTTACCTTTCTAAAAAAAGACACAAGAAAGCCAATAATACCAGTTCTTAAAATGCTTCAGGTCCCTGCAGCTCGGAAGCAGAGCGAGAGACCCCCGCAGGGGGGCGACTACCAGTAAGAGGGGGGAAAGGAAAGGAACGGAGTATACAAACTGGCAAATAAAACTCAGAGTGAAGAGTGTCGCAGAGAGACAGACCGCAGTACCTACCGTACGGGCCGTAAGATGGAACAGCTGCAGCGTACAGCCAGGGCAAAAAGCAAGGAAAGAGGACAGATAAAGAGATACACAGAGGTTATTCAGCCGCACTGCACGGGAATCCTTCGCAACATCAGCTCCCACAGATCATATGAGGCTCATATGTCTCGGAGTTCATGAGTCATGTGTGAAATGATCACAAGAGCCACATGCATGTCCCCACCCACATCCTTAACTTCCCAAAATGACCGATGTATAGGGTGTACTTCCACCCACTCCTACCACGTGCCTCCAATAACACGGCTAGATTGCTAGCTCATTGGGACAGGGATACCCATATAAGCGGGGCTTTGACACAATATTTTAAAGCAGCACAACTACACAATTACATGCATTGTTTTGTTCTAACTGACAGGGCAATGCTTTTAAAATATTGAATATTTTTTCTGCATTCATCAACATTAAATATTTGCATTATGTCTGCGTATTGTTATTGAACCGAAGATGTTCACCAAGGGCCCTTATTTGACCGAGCAACACCAGCTCCAATGGGCGCTCCCCTACACATGTACTAGCAATGACTTGGTCATCCCGCGGGAGGAAGTGAAACTGAAAGGGATACAAAGGCTGCTGAAATGCAAACAAGACACAGATTATCTGAGCGAGCAGAGAAGGGGAGCCAGGTGCAAGATCACTAGATCCCCCTTTAACTAGCTGATAAGTGTGTGACACGGTGATCTCCTTGTAATTCTGTATTATTAAGCATATAGAAGAATACAGCTAGAAATGGTGTCATTTTATCTGTGACCACAAGGTGTCAGGAAACCCCTAAAACAGCTGTGGGCAACTCCAGTCCTCAAGGGCCACCAACAGGTCATGATATCATTGATTCAGCACAGGTGGCTCAACAAGGAACTGTGAGTCACCTGTGATGAAGCAGGGACATCCTGAAAACCTGACCTGTTGGTGGCCCTTGAGGACTGGAGTTGCCCATTCTTGCCCTAAACGTCATATGGACAGACACTGCAGCCTCGTCATTAAGTTGTCGACATGGACAGCAGACGTTAAAAAAGGTTACCCCAATAGGTTTGAAGAGCAAATATAAAAAGCGAAATGTAGGATATAACAAAGGGTGTGAGAAAGTTCCTGTGACGTGGATATTGTGGCTTCTGGACAGATTATCCCGCTACTGTGTGCCATGTAAAGTAGACAAATACCCTCACTACAGCTTATAGGTGGCTGCAAGTCGGTGGTGCTTCCTAGGTAAGGCAAGTATATCGCTAACAAGAACAGAAACCATGTTAGAGCACTCTGCCGACACAGGATGTCGAGTTGTAATGGTTTAAAATAATTTTAATGTCAACGATAAATGTTAAAATATAGGGTGTTCTTGTGTTAGTGAGCAACCGTGTGCCATACAGATAAATAAGGTTTGAATGGCAACTTACAGACTTCCCTGTAACAGCTACGAAGACTATAGTGTTACAATAGGAAAGGGGAAAGTGTAAACTTTGCAGCTTCCCAAACCTTACCATGGTATAATTGAGTCAGTTGCTCTGCTGACTAATGTACACACCAGAGAATGTCACTTTTTGCTGGCAGAGGGGGACTTCCCCGTTTACGGCTCGGCTCATCTGGCAGTGACGTGGTTAAGCCCTAAGCGTATGTGATGGCAACCCTGCATACCAACGCACAGGAATGTCACAAGGGTTTGACACTATAAAAAGAAAACTGCACAGAGTGAAAGAAAGGTTCATCCAAATTCATTGTCTCAATTAGGACGGTAAAAATGGTCAGAGGCAGGTGGGCATGTTATGGTTGGGAGAATGTTAACCGCCTTGTGGCTATAAAACTGTAAATACAACAACATGCACAGCTATCTGGGCTAGCAGGAGGCCGGCTGTGGAAGTGTCCGTGCTCACCTTGGGCATCCAGTCGCTTGTCTAAGTAAACCTTGTAGGTGAAGGCGTGACGCAAAGCAATGGCCGCAAAAAACATCTCAACGCAGATGATGAAGTTCTGATACCCGGCAGCCACGGTGCCCTCTCCGACAGACACCTCTGCAGAGTGGATCTTCGGGATGGCGCCACACTTTTCCAGGATAGCCAGAAGCATTCCTTAGAGGAGAGAAGAGGCCCACAGCGTTTTATATATTCAATATTTCCAGCGCTGAGACATCATATATGAAGTCATCATATACAACACAGAATTTGACAGCAGATCAGAACCACTTGGTCCACCTGGTCTGCTCAATCCCGCTCGGTGGAAAAACTTCAACTTGATCCTTGGCTACGCAGTAAATGGATATTGCATGGGCGCATTATACCAGCGGGGTGTGCTGTGCGATGCAGGAGGACTTGTTTTTAGGCGATGACACCAGTGAGCTTAGTAAACATGCGACCATATTGGTTGAACCAACGGATAACACCGCACACGAGTTTAGACCAGGGGTGGGCAAGTCCAGTCCTCGAGGTCAGGTTTTCAGGATATCCCTGCTTCAGCACAGGTGGCTCAGTCTGACTGCACCACTTGTGCTGATGCAGGGATATTCTGAAAACTCAACCTGTTTGGTGGCCCTCGAGGACTGAAGTTGGCCACCTGGTTTTAAACCATGTCGAAGTCACAGCACCGCACAGGGAGTGTTGTTCTGTGATCACAAAACCAGGTGCCTCGTAACCCAAGAGAAAAGCTGTGGGACGATCGGCTCGGAATCGGACATTTGGTCATGGCAAAGTCAGCGATTGGCCGTGAAGGACCTTTTGCCACAATAGCTGGACACTCAGCCACCGGCCATTTCACCAATAGGGTAAGTTAATTTAAGGGTTTTAACAGTTAGGGTAGGGGAATCAAGTATAGGGGTTTATAGTGTAAGGGATTTTAGGGTAGGGGGTAGAATTAGTATTAGGGGTTTATAGGGTAAGGGGTATGGTTTGGGGTTTATAGGGTAAGGGGTATGGTTTGGGGCTTATTTTGGCGGTGAAACTGCCTGGGGAGATGTCTCTGCAGCGAGGTGAGTGGCGGCAAAACACCGGCAGCGACATGTCCTTTAATTGAATAGTGACAGGAAGATAGAACGGACCATTTAGCTACCAAACGGGTCCTATAATTACAGGGCGACACCGCGACAGAAAGCGCTTACTTCCAAACAAATGTGCTTTGTGCCACAAGATGAAAGTGATACACAGGTAGAAAAGAATCGTAGTCACCTCTAACAGTGACACTGGGCACGTAGTCTCATCCAAGCGGCTCTTCTACTACATGATGGCAGAGGCCGTGGAGGTCTACGGCTCATCACAACTCTGCACGGTGAAGAATACAAGAGGATTCTTACATGCGAATACCCGCCAGTCGTCAACAATACCACCGTAATTGACCTCATCTGACACCTTTATTGCCAAGGTGCCAGTAACGAATACCTTTGATAAAGTGATATCCAGCAGAGAAGAAGACAAAATGTAATTTAAAGGGCCCCAAACAACACAATCCAAAAGGGTGGATCAACTATTTCTACCAAAACCAACAAACTGGCATTAGGCTACATATACAAGGTGGCCACTAGACTCCAGTTAGCACAGGCAGTTTGGGCAACTCCAGCCCTGAAGGGCCACCAACAGGTCAGATTTTCAGGATATCCCTGCTTCAGCACAGGTGGCTCAGTCAATGACAGCCATCTGTGCTGAAGCAGGGATATGCTGAAAACCTGACCTGTTGGTGGTCCTTCAGGACTGGAGTTGGCCACCCCTGGCCTAGACTCCAGAGCGTTGAATAGAAAGGTTTCCCTAGGAAATACAAGCCAGTTTTTTTTCTTCCATTGATGAAGACCACCTTGGAGGTTTAAACCGGTCATCGTTGGCAAGGATTAGTCAGAGACGGGAAATATCCAGCGGTTCCAATGTTTACAGAAGCCAGGAAACGCTGGGATCTCACCTTGCCAGAAGGACAGGAAGATGACAGACTTGACCATGAAGAACTTGAGCAAAGGGCTGTAGGGGCTGAGCAGATCCCGCGTGGCAAAGTAGAAGAGGAAGAGCGCGTAGAGCGCCAGGCTGACCGAGATGTTATAAATAATCGTCACGTAGAGATAGCCGCTGGCCACACTGCAATGAGAAACACGTCGTCAAAAGAGACTCCTTAATTATAACCTGACGCACTTCGCCCCTCTGCAACACAGACACCTTCAAGAATACATCGGATACGCCATTGCTGCACAGTATACTCTGTGTATGCCTACATAGGGATCATTTATATATCAACTAGCTGAGAGACCCAGCGTTGCCCGGGATGTGAATCCCTAATAATTGTTTTGTGGGGGGGTGAATCTTGGGGGGTGGAGGTGAATCGTGGTTGGGTGGGGGTGAATCTTGGGTGGGTGTGTGGGGGTGAACCTTGGGTGGATGTGGTGAATCCTGGGTGGGTGGGGGTGAATCTTGGATGGGGGGGTGAATCTTGGTCCCTGCGCGTGTTCCCAGCTCCCCCCCCTCCCCCCCGGCGCTTCTGAAAGGTCCCCCCTGAGGTTAGGGGAAGCGGCGTATGCGCCTTCCACCCCCCCTCCCCGGCGCTCCCGGCGTCCCCGCTGAGGGGAGAGAAAACGTGGCCCGCAGGTGGCGAGAGCTGCAGGTGAGGGGAGTGATGGGGGGGGGGAGCCGGCGGGGAGGTGATCTGAGTGTGAGAGTGTAAGTAGTGGAGTAACGGTGGTAAGTAAGGGGTGGCGGCAACTGGACTGCTGAGAAGGTGGGCAATTAATATGTTATCGTGCGTGAAGGGTGGCATTTTGTGAGCGGGCGGGAAGGTGTACTTTTTTAATTAAGTGTGTTAAGGAAGGGGGACAATTAATGTTTAATCGGACGGGAAGGTTGCCATTTTGTGTAGTGTGTGACAGGGTGATGCTGATGGGGCCAATGTATGTATCGGCCGTGAAGTAAGCGTCCTGCTGAAGTGGCTTTGGCGGGAAGGCGGCCATTTTAGCCGAGTAGCGGTGCCGCCAAGCGGATGTGGAGCGGGTGGGAAGGCATAAATTTGGACACGTACATGGAAGGTGGACAATTGCGGGGTCTATGAAGGCTGAAATGTTGATTGACAATTAATGTATGCGGGAAGGTGGACATTTTGAGCATGGAGCGGGTGACAGCGTGATGGGGCCAGAGGTGGGCAGTAGCGGTGCAGACAGTAATCGGGCTGGTGAGCGCAGAGCGGGCGGGAAGGCGGAGGGAGTGATTTGTGACAGTAAGGGGAGTGCCGAGGTCGTCATTTGTGAGAGCGTGGACGGGTAACAGGGGGTGGAGGACAGAGAGGTGGGTTAAACGTACCAAGGTGGGTGTCTGACTCAGCAGGGGTGATCCCAGGTGTAGGGTGAGTCTGCAGGGAGAGAGTCTCCAAGGCTATTAGGCTTCAGAGTCTCGGGTGACAGTCTCAGGGGGTATGGTGAGTCTGCAGGGATAAGTGTGTGTTTGTGTCTGTGTGTGTTACAGTGGAGTAGGTGTGTTCATGATGTCAGCGTACCTCTTGGCCAATGAGAGCCGTGGGGGAAGCGGGGCATGGGCGGGCGGACCGACGGACCAATGAGAATCCCCACATCTACTAATAATCATACATACATCACTTACTTGAAGTCTCCATCCTTGTACTTCCCAAATGCCTGGAGTATGACGGTCACAGCTGCCATGAGCGGTTTCACCACGCAGAACTGCAGTGTAGCCTGTCGGGCATTAAATCAAACATTAAAGCATACATCCTCCCCTCCCAGAATAATTTAGTTTTAAAACCCACTTGGAATCGAGGATCCTTTATCGAGGGCGGGAGTTTTCACTCATGACACCGCTTGAGTTACTGGTGTTTCTGCAGGGGATTTAAAATGTCTACCCAACAGAAAGCTGCAAACCAACGTAGTTGCGACTTCCTATTTGCCACATGACCCACCAGATTTGGCAGCCATTTTGTTCTCACTTATCGGTGACTACACCATTAAGTAAATAAGGAACCAGGTGGTCTGTGGTGCTAAATTTGAGCGGTTTAGTTCCCGAGGTTCCTATTCAACTAGGTAAAAAAAAAAAAAAAAAAAGAGGCATAATTGCGACTGGAACTCGGAGACGAGTAGAGATCCCCACAACTCCGCCATGAGATGGTCCCTCACCTGTTTACAAAAGCGCAGGAAGCCGATGGAATAAGTCTTCCCCCACAGGCAGCAAGTGCCGTACATACAGCTGGACCTAGTATGTCACAATGTGGAGAAGGGACACATTGAGCATTGGACAGCATTAAAACACTCCTTTCAGTAGAGGAAAAGTTGTGCAAAGTTCCAGTGGGTGCTCTGGTTCTAGAGAAATGTAGATATGTCGAACGCTTTAATGAATAACACAAGTTCACGTGCTAGAGTACTGTGGGTCTGGGTTGCGTTTGCAAAGATTGTACATACACAATTCTAAAAGAAATTAAAATCTGCAGGGCTTCTTGCGCAGTGTAGAAGTAAATACACATGTGGAGGAGACCTGTAAGGTTTCAAAAGCACTGTACACTATAGTTACTCTCTTTCGGGTCCATTACAGGTTATCACAAACCACAATAAAATCTTAAAAAAGGAGCAATCCAAGACGTTTCACCCCACCCCCCCCACCCTTCAACATATGATTGAAGCAGGGGGTCTTCAGATCTGAACCCTATTAGTCTCAGTTCTGGGGACCACCTGATTTCAAAAGATACTTGCCTCCGAACGGGGTGCTGGACCCCCTGCATATTTAAAGCTCCTGCGTCACGTGGGCCAATAGAAAGCCACAACAAATGACGTCATGGCTTCTTATTGGCCCGCAGGGCGCAGCAGCTTTGAAAAGTGGCCATTACGTGAACCTGGGTAGCCGAGTCGGAGTGGCTACCGGCATTCCCAGTGAAGGCAAGTACCTCCGGAAGCAGGGGAGGGGTGGTGGGGGGTGGTCGCCGGAGCTGAAATTAATGGGGGTCAGCTTTGGAGACCCCCTGCTTCAATCCAATTTAAAAATAATAATGAAAAGTCCAACTTGGATTGCCTCTTTAAGGGGAGCAGTGAAAAAGGCTCAAAAAGGAAATCTAAGAAACCATGCAGAAACATCTGCCGTTTCTAAAAGGCCAACCTCCTTCCTGGAAGGTGACCCCGGTACTCACTCGATGGGCTTTCCTCGGATCTCAGACATGATGTTGCTCTCACCTCCGAGGTATTCGTAGCAAAGGCTTAAGAAGTTGTAGATCACGAAAGCTGCAGAGAACAAGTTGTGAGATTGGGGCAACATTTGTAATAACCCTCACGCTGTCAAAATGCAAACTGGTCTTCCACCATGATCCATCCCACTGGCACCAAACCCAGGAGATTTCACTTTTCACCTTCATATCCCCGTCTCTTTACTTCTGGTGATGGATCACCAGCTGGCAATCATACTGCCCCTTATTGGATTTCACTTTAAACGAAACGTTTGCATCGGTTCCCCACATATGCATGTAAATGCAGGTTCAGATCTCTCAAGAGACATGGTGTAAAGGCCAAGGAAAAATACAGCAGCAGTGCTACGGTGCTATCAGGATACCAGCAAAGGGGAGCCCGAGAAGCGGTGAGAGGATTAAAGGTAATTGCAGGGGCAATAAGAGAAGTGACTCTCTGGATCTCTGGCTCCTGGTAGCTCACGGTTGAATCAGGTCCCACATTGTTCTAAACATCTTCTAAAGAACCTGAGGTGTAGCAGTTGGCCATCTATAGGTTTTAGAACCTATATAAAAGGTCTAACCGTAAATCACAGGATTGCGAGTACCGCAGGCCCTTTAACGGTCATTGTGGCAATAGGAATACAGAAGTAAACACGGAGCGTTTAACCCTCGTCTCTACGTGCAGGTGGTCATTTTAATGACTAGGCTGGCATGGGGAGTGGTGGTGTAGAACAGTGGTTCTCAATTCCAGTCCTCAAGCTCCCCCCCAACAGGTCGGGTTTGAAGGATATTACAGCTTCAGCACAGGTGTCTCAATCTGTGTCTCAGTCTTCGACAGCCACCTGTGCTGAAGCAAGGATATCCTTCAAACCCAAGCTGTTGGGGGGGGGGGGGGGCTTGAGGACTGGAATTGGCCATCCCTAGTGTAGAAGAGCAGCGTGTGTGAGAGGTAGGAGAGCTCAGGGCTGGAATGACAGGGCGGGCAGCAGGTTATCAAGTAGCGGAGGAAGCTTTGTTTATAGAGATGACCTTTGCACAAATACTTTGCTGCTGTGAAACTCCCCGGTGAGATGCGATAAGCAGGCGTTGCTAGGAGATAGGATGAACAAAGTGTGGCCTTGTCGTCAGGAGACCTGTCAGACACGTCATACAGGAGTATGCGGGTGTGATACATATCAGCAGTTGCCCGAGATAGATCTATTTGATATCTATCTCAAAAATATCTATATCTCTATCTCAGCAAGCAGACCCTAGCAAATAAATATTGGCATATAAATGTCCAAAGTTTTGGTTCAACTAAAGAACCTTCATGAATACACACACACACTAAAAAATAAATAAAAATATGGCTTTTGCGTTTTGTCTTTAACTTTGACCTTGTAAATTACACACACCCCACGCAAAGTATGTGTTTGTATATCCCGGGGAAATTTGTTGACACACAGGCCAAAATTTGAAGCAACTGCGTTTTCATCTTCCTGCAACTAAATGAATATTCAAATGAACATCCAGGCTCTCGGGACCCCGATCATGTGTGAGGACCATCGTCTCATTAGCTGGGGCTCGGTGACACAGTCACGGTAGGGGGTAACCAGGCTCTCAAATATAGGTTAAGCCCGTTTTTGGTTACCCCCGATCCATATATAAGGGTTCAAGAGAGTTGGCTCTTGAATGCAGTAACATTGTATCTTTCAGTGCATCACATGTAATAAAAAATATTTTGTGTGTTTTTACCTTCCGGGCATGTCAGCGAGCAGGGATTGCTAGGGGAGGAGTTTCAAGGGGGGTTTTGTGGAGGAATTGTTGTCAGAATGTAGCTAGGAGGTTGGGGTCCGGAGTTGTCTGTTCCCATGAAAATGTACCCGGGAATCATGCCCGATTCCTGGATACATGTAGGCAAATTGTCAGGCAAAACATTGCCTTGAAAACGTTAGCGCAACTCACTGCTAGAGTTCCCTGCTTCAGCATAGCCGAGAAAGGTGAATGGGGCACTGGGATGAAAAGTGTCCCTGAAGCTGAGGGGATCCCTAGGTTATGGGGGGTACCCCAGTTAATGCCCAGAGACTTAGGATGGATTAGAGCAAATTTTATTAATACTGTAATGTACTGTTGTGTACTGTAAAGGTAGTGGGACTTTCGGAACCGATGTCCAGGCAGGCTGCCAGGGCTAACTCATAGGTGCCAGTAAGTCTGCTGGACATCAGAGTTCAAAGTAGCCAGAGGATACAGGAGGTGTGAAAACCACTTGGATGGCAGGGAAGCGCTTAAGTACCCTGGTCCGGAGAACAATGGCAGTCGTCCGGGCTGCCATTTGCTCTGCCAGACCGAGTGGAGCCTGACCCAGTGGGTGGCATTGAGATAGCCAGGGTCGGAGGTGGCAAACTTGCGCGTGTCCTTTGGCAATTTCATTTTTCCCGCTGACCCGGCTTTTCATACCAGCTTGTCTCCGATTGGCTGCTGAGAAAGTTCCCACGCAATGATTGGTTGCGGAGTTCCATGAATGAAACTCAGAATACTACAAAGAACGTGTGAGCCGATCAGATTGGAGATCCCCAATAGCAAGAGCGCGAGCTTTTCACAGTTGCTCTTGCACGAATAGCAGAGGAACCGGCTTCGATTTCAAGCCAGGAAAGCGCCCGCCAGAGACCAAGTCCCAACTTTTGCGACCGAGTTCTCAAAATCGAACCTAGCGGTCGCGGCTGGAATTTGATGCCGATTTTGGTTCCAGAGGATCGGTGGTACCTCGCGGTCAAGAAAAGTCCAAGTTCTCAGAAGAGAAGGGAGGGAGGGGTGTGGAACTACAAGCAGATTTGGGAACCAGGAGATTCCGGGCCAAGTCTCAGTCAGGGCAAAATTCTTATTTAGAGTTCTCCGCACCTAGGAAAGTCTAGTTTCTACCCCAGACCCCCAATAAGTGTGTATTTTTGTCTGTATTTTGTTTATCATAGTGTGTAAGCAAATTTGTGCGAATAAACTACAATTTATTTTACTACCACCTTGTTTTGCTCAGTAAATTATCCCAGTTAAAAAGGTGTAAACGGACTGGTCTCCCGTGACACAAACACACACACAAACAACACACACAAACAAACACACACAAACAAACAAACAAACAAACAAACACACACACACACACACACAAACACACACACACACACACAAACACACACACACACAAACAAACACACACACACAAACAAACAAACAAACACACAAACAGACACACACAGAAACACACAGAAACACACAGAAACACACAGAAACACACAGAAACACACACTTACCCTCGTAGCAGTCCCGCACTGTATCGAAGTACACGTAGTATTGGTCGTTGGTGAAGAAGAGGAGGCTGAGCCACGAGTCGAAGGCGTATATTGGGACGATGAATAGTATCCGCACGATGTGCCTCTGCTCGTTGGGGCAGCTGTAGGAACGCAGATGCATGTATATCTAGGGACAAGCAGAACACAAGGCACGGGATTCACCAAACACACCGGTGCTACAGAGCAGGGAGACAACTCGTCCTCGAGCCTCCCCAACAGGTCAGGTTTTCAGAATATCCCTGCTTCAGCACATGTGGTGCAGTTGAAGACTGAGCCAGTGATTGAGTGCTGAAGCAGGGATATCCTGAAAACCTGATCTATTGGGTGGGGGAGGGGGGTGTTGAGGGCCAGAGTTGAGCCCCCGACATAGAAAAAGGACTCAGCATCTATAGCTCACCCATCACAGCCTTTAAACTCAATGGGCTCTATGGACCAAATGACAAGTTCCTGTGCAAAGCCGTTACTCTGTCCCAGCCCCGTGTTAAAATATACCTGCGACAGACCGCGTTCATGTATTAATCCTGCTTGCACCACTTTGGGGGACATTTGCGTCCGCATGTGACGAGATGGACGAGTGGGAGGAGTTAGGGGCGGGGTTACATTTGCAGATCGCCGCCGGTCTATGTATTAAGGAATGTGCGGCGTGCTAAGCTTTTCTTGATGGGTCTCCTTAAAGGTGGAGAACGGAACCGTGACGCAGCATTGAAAGTTACAATGCGCGTTTGGGCTGTTCTTGCATTGGGCGGGTATATATTGGAAAGTTACAATGCGCGTTTGGGATGTTCTTGCATTGGGCGGGTATACATTGGAAAGTTACAATGCGCGTTTGGGATGTTCTTGCATTGGGGCGGGTATATATTGGAAAGTTACAATGCGCGTTTGGGATGTTCTTGCATTGGGGCGGGTATATATGGGAAAGTTACATGCGCGTTGGGATGTTCTTGCATTGGGGGGGCGGTTATATTGGAAAGTTACAATGCGCGTTTGGGCTGTTCTTGCATTGGGCGGGTATATATTGGAAGTTACACATGGGCGTTTGGGCTGTTCTTGCATTGGGGCGTGAATATATTGGAAGTTACAATGCCGTTTGGGATGTTCTTGCATTGGGGCGGGTATATATTGAAAGTTACAATGCGCTTTGGGATGTTCTTGCATTGGGCGGGTATATATTGGAAATTACAATGCGCGTTTGGGATGTTGCTTTGCATTGGGCGGGATATATTGGAAAGTTACAATGCGCATTTGGGATGTTCTTCTGGGGCGGGTAATATTGGAAAGTTACAATGCGCGTTTGGGATGTTCTTGCATTGGGCGGGTATACATTGGAAAGTTACAATGCGCGTTTGGGATTTTCTTAGGCATTGGGCGGGTATACATTGGAAAGTAGAATGCGCGTTGGGATGTTCTTGCATTGGGGCGGGTATATATTGGAAAGTTACAATGCGCGTTTGGGATGTTCTTGCATTGGGCGGGATCATTGGAAAGTTACAATGCGCGTTTGGGATGTTCTTCATTGGCGGGTATATTGGAAAGTTACAATGCGCGTTTGGGATGTTCTGCCATTGGGCGGGTATATATTGGAAAGTTACAATGCGCGTTTGGGATGTTCTTGCATTGGGCGGGTATATATTGGAAAGTTACAATGCGCGTTTGGGATGTTCTTGCATTGGGCGGGTATATTGGAAAGTTACAATGCGCGTTTGGATGTTCTTGCATTGGGGCGGGTATAATTGGAAAGTTACAATGCGCGTTTGGGTTGTTTTCTTGCTTGGGGCGGTATATATGGAATTTACATGCGCGTTGGGATGTTCTTGCATTGGCTGTATATATTGGAAGTTACAATGCGCGTTTGGGTGTTCTTGCATTGGGCGGGTATTATTGGAAAGTACAATGCGCGTTTGGGATGTTCTTGCATTGGGCGGGAATATGAAAGTTTACAATGCGCGTTTGGGATGTTCTTGCATTGGGCGGGGTATATATGGAAGTTACAATGCGCGTTTGGGCTGTCTTGCATTGGGCGGGTATATATTGGAAAGTTACAATGCGCGTTTGGATGTTTCTTGCATTGGGCGGGAATTATTGGAAAGTTACAATGCGCGTTGGTGGGATGTTCTTGCATTGGGCGGGTATAATTGGAAAGTTAAATGCGCGTTGGGATTTTCTTGCATTGGGCGGGTATATATTGGAAAGTTACATGCGCGTTTGGGATGTTCTTGCATTGGGGCGGGATATATATGGAAAGTTACAATGCGCGTTTGGGGATGTTCTTGCATTGGGCGGGTATATTGGAACGTTACAATGCGCGTTTGGGATGTTCTTTATTGGGCGGGTATATATTGGAAAGTTCAATGCGCGTTTGGGATGTTCTTGCATGGGCGGGTATATATTGGAAAGTTACAATGCGCGTTTGGGATGTTCTTGCATTGGGGGGTGTATAGTTGAAGTTTACAATGCGCGTTTGGGATGTCTTGCATTGGGCGGGTATATATTGGAAAGTTCCAATCGCGTTTGGGATGTTCTTGACTTGGGCGGGTATATATTGGAAAGTTACATGCGCGTTTGGGAGTGTTCTTGCTTGGGCGGGATATAATTGGAAAGTTACAATGCGCGTTTGGGATGTTCTTGCATTGGGCGGGTATACATTGGAAAGTTCAATGCGCGTTTGGGATGTTCTTGCAGTGGGCGGGTATACATTGAAGTTACAATGCGCGTTTGGGATGTTCTTGCATGGGCGGGTATACATTGGAAAGTTTACAATGCGCGTTTGGGGCTTGATTGGCTTTTGCATTGGGCGGGCTATACATTTGAAAGTTACAATGCGCGTTTTTGGGGATGTTTCTTTGCATTGGGCGGGTATATATGGAAAGTTACACCTGCGCTTTGGGATGTCTCTTGCATTGGGGCGGGTATATATTGGAAAGTTACATGCGCGTTTGGATGTTTGCATTGGGCGGGTATACATTGGGAAAGTCATGCGCGTTTGGGATGTTCTTGCATTTGGCGGGTATACATTGGAAGTTACAATGCGCGTTTGGGATGTTCTTGCAATTGGGCTGGTATACATTGAAAGTTACAATGCGCGTTTGGATGTTCTTGCATTGGGGGCGGGTATTATTGGAGTTACAATGCGCGTTTGGGATGTTTCTTTGCATTGGGGCGGTATATATTGGAAGTTACAATGCACGTTTGGGATGTTCTTTGCATTGGGCGGGTATACATGGAAAGTTACAATGCCGTTTGGGATGTTCTTGCATGGGGGTATATATGGAAGTTACAATGCGGTTTGGGATGTTCTTGCATTGGGGCGGGTATACATTGGAAAGTTACAATGCGCGTTTGGGATGTTCTTGCATTGGGGGCGGTGTATACATTGAAGAGTTACAATGCGCGTTTGGATGTCTCTTGCATTGGGGCGGGTATACATTGAAAGTTACAATGCGCGTTTGGTGTTCTTGCATTGGGGCGGGTATACATTGGAAAGTTACAATGCGCGTTTGGGATGTTCTTGCATTTGGGGGGTATATATTGGAAAGTTACATTTGAAATGAAAAAAGGGGCACATCTGGCTGAATAAACAAACCGATTGGATTTTTTGCTTTTACCAGGATTTGAAGCAGGGTCTCCGAGCGAACCATATTCATTTTATCTCCAGGGGCCCTCTGCTTCCGGAGATACTTACCTTCTTAGTAGGTGCCAGTGGCTGTTTCTGCTCGTCTAGCAGGATCACGTAATGGGCGCTTTTCAAAGCTCCCGCACCCATGGGTCCAATAGAGCTGTGACTCAGGTTCGGCTTCTTATTGGGCCACGTTGACTGAGCTTTAAACCCAGATAGCTCAGTCGGAGCCACTTCCTCCCCGCACCCTAACGGAGGTTAGAGCATCTCTGAAAACAGCAGGTCATGGAGCTGAAACTAATGGGGTTTCAGCTACAGAGATCCCCTGCTTCAAAACCGCTGGTTAAAAAAAAAAAGTGCTTGGATTGCCCCCATAAAAGATCTGCTGGTGAGGATACAAACACCCAAGTCCGATCTCAGGGGCTCCCCATTTCTAAGGGAACAGTTTGGGAAATGCCCATGAAAAGTTCCTGCATGTTCTCTTTCTGGTGACACAATTTTGTTTTTCCTCCTCTGAATGTACCATTTCGGGGCTGGACTCGTTACAAAATTACATAGTTACACAGTAGACGAGATTGAAAAAAGACATGCATCCAAGTTCAATCTATGCTAATTTAGACAGATACTTTATCCTATATCCGTACCTACATATATTGATCCAGAGGAAGGCAAACACAACCCCAGTACACATTATCCAATGATATCTCTAAGGGGAAAATAAATTTCTTCTCTAACTCCAAGAATTGGCCAATCAAATTATTCCCTAGATCAACTCATTTCTTGATTGCTTGGTATTCAACATGTTCTCAATCAAAATGCACTAGGACCTCGCAGTAGTTGAATGGTTAATAGCAGCTCGGAAGTTTTACCTGGCGGTTGTCAGGAACAAAAACTAGTTTTCTCATTTCCTGGGCGGCTAAGCAGCACCCTTCTCCCCTCACACCCCCCCCCCCAAGACTGGAAAGTTTTTCTGTCGTGTAGACCAGCTGTAGACATCAAAAATTCTATTGTGACATAGATTGTAAGCTCTGTGGCAGGATTTCCTTTCCTATTGTCTGATTTTTTTTTATGCACTTTTATTGTCACTTTCTCAAAGTGCAGCATACACTGTGGGCAATATATAAATCCAGCATAAGTAGAGGACTTATTTCTATTGTCAAAAGTGTTACACACACACAGTTTACTTTGATCCTAAGAGCGAGGCGGTGTCTGTAAAACAGACCGGTTCCGTGATAATGCGCTTCACATGTCAGTGAGAATATATAGAGTTTTAGAAAGACAAAGCAGCCGACCCATCACACAACGTTATATCTTTTCATATTATTTTCTGTAGGGGCGGTTTATTTTCTTGTTCCCTAACCTTATTCCTCTGCTGGGGCGACACATTTTGTACTTGCCATATTTGCCGATTGGTCTCCAGATCTGCGGCACATAATGGTGTGTGCTTATCAATGAACGAAGATCTAGTTGTGCATCAAGAGATCAAGTGATCCAGTGACTGGGATTCTGATCCGATCACACAGCTGTTCTATGTTCCTCCTTCTCAGACACGACGTGGTCGAATTAAGACCTTACGAACTGCCACACTTATCAGTACGCAGCGAAGGAGTGGCCAACTCCAGTTCTCAAGGGCACCAACAGGTCAGGTTTAAGGATATCCCTGCTTTAGCACAGGTATTGGGCCAACTGTGCTGAAGCAGGAATATCCTGAACACGTGACTTGTTGTGCCCTTGAAGCCTGGAGTTGTCCGCCCGGCACTAAAGCATCAGCTTGAGCAGCCACATTAGGCCAATATTCTCAGGTATGACTCAAAACACGTTTAAAGCACAGTGAAATTTGCACTAGAACCACTGTAACTAGGACACTGTCACCATGCAAGGAAAAAAAATATAATATCACTGGTGTACGCAACGGTGTGGTCACTATACCTGGACAGCCAAACATTCACAACACTGCTACCTCAAACAGGAAGAAGCAATGAATTAAGGGATGTCTCGTGTCCACGGGCACACCCTCCCAGCAGAGGTGGTAGGGTGAAATATAGTTACAGTTATAGTTAGGAAAAATTCTAACATGCTTTGGGAACTCGGAGCTAAATTCTAAATATCGAAAGCAGCCGAGGATCAACAAGGTCTGTGTTTTCACAGAAGATAAGAAAGTGGGCAGCCTAGGGGGGCTAAGGGTCATCTCCGTCACATTGTGAACATACAATGTGCTTCTCCTCATGTGACAAGACGGAAATAAACCGGTTGAATTATTGCTAGCACGTACTCGCCAAGAAACTAGTACTAAAGTGCGTGTAGGAAACATAGGGAGGCCACCCATGCCAGCCTGCTGCAGCAGTGGAAGGGTTTAAGCACGCACCCTCTGTAGGCTGTTCTTTAACCACATGTTCGCGGGATACCCGCTTTGGTTACTAGGGAGCAGCAGACTCCCTGTGTAATGTGAGCCTAAGAAGAGCAGGTTGATGTATCGCGAGCTCAAGGGGGAGCACAGCAAACAAATACACGGAGAGGGGTTGTGACGTACCCCGTTTAAACCTCTTTACTCCTCCTGCAAATACATTTCCATTCCACATCATACTGTGTACCTGCTCCACCATGTTTAAACTATTATTTCAAATACGTTTAGGGGCTTCTCAATGTTTTCCTAACGCATCAAAAAAATAAATAAATAAATAACAGATGGACAACTACTGAATCACACATAATGCTGGGTCAGTCCCTCCTAGGGGCAAGTTACTAATGGCAGTGACATGTTTAGGGGGGTCAGTCCCTCCTAGGGCAAAGTGTACTATGGCAGTGACATGTTAAGGGGTCAGTCCCTCCTAGGGGAAAAGTGTACTAATGGCGTGACATGTTAAGGGGTCAGTCTCTCCTAGGCAACGTGTACTAATGGCAGTGACATGTTTAAGGGTTCCAGTCCCTCCTAGGGCAAAGTGTACTAATGGCAGTGACATGGTTAAGGGGTCAGTCTCTCCTAGGGGCAAAGTGTACTAATGGCAGTACATGCTTAAGGGATCAGTCCCTCCTAGAGCAACGTGTACTAATGGCACAGTGACATGGTTAAGGGGTCAGTCCCCTCCTAGGGGCAAAGTGTACTAATGGCAGTGACAGGTTAGTGGGCGAGATCTGCATTCCCTAAATCTGACCCTTGTACAGTTATTATAAATTTTTGTTTACGGTATTATGTAAACACGGCGTGCAACGTGGAGGGGCGCGATCTCCTCCTGCTCCTTCTGTCTGACATCACTGTGTTCTACAAGAGTTTGCACAGGCAGAGCCCCCACCCTAATCTTATTGGCTCTCTGATAAGGACACGGTGGGATACAGGGAAAGAAAACACTTAATGACAACATCCCCCATTCAGGGACCCCAAGGGAAATAAAATCGTGCTCAACTTTCAAGCACAAAAAAAACAGCCAAATCTTTGCATTAAGCATAATTCTATGTTTTAAGCAGCATTTATTCAATATTCAATGTGTATTAAAACAAAAAAAAAAAAAAAAAAAAAAAAAATCGCCGCCACTAGAAAAAACACGTCTCAACGTGGGAAAGTTTGAAGAAATCATGTGGCACGAGCTGGGTATCAATCGTGAAATGTTCTGATAACGGCCGCTGCATCTGTGTAGTATAGTTCACACAAACCGCATTTTCCTCCCTCTTTATGCTCTTTTTAAGGCATTTGCCTCTGGGTTTCTATAGCAGCAACTATTTAGGAAGCCACAGAACTTCATTTGAAATAGGCCAGCCATATTGTGTGCCCCAGAAGGCAGCTCTTCACCGATCTTTCTCGGGAGAATAGGAGAGCGGCAGCTTAGATAATTGCATTGCCTTAAAAGTCAAAAAAACAAACGGCTGCATTTATTAAAACAAACCACAAAATCGGCAAGAAGAGATGCCCTTTAAGCATGACAACTGGATTTGTTAACTGTTTGCCAAATTTGTTTTCTAGTCAGCTTTCAGGGATTTGCCACTAAGTGAGTTCCTTTCCAATCTTTTCTCCACTACTATGTACCAAGCCAATACAAGTGTGAATTAATGGTTTGCAGTGAAGACACAGTGTCTAAATTAATCGTATGTTACAGGAAGGCCCTCTGGGGCAAAAAAAAACAACAATGGCTGTGTCTCCTCATTGGTTTTCTGTAACTCAGGTATGAGTTTAATTTATCAGGATTCATTGCGCCTCTATTGATCAGAGTTGCCAAAGCTGTGTATACTACAGAAGCGCAATGCTCAAACGGAGGAGGAGAGTAGATACCTGGTGGCAGGTGATGAGCAAGGCGGTCCAGACAAAGAATCCGGAGATAGCCTGGCGGTGGTCTTCATGAGAAACATGGGTTGCTCTATGGTGAAGGCTTGCTCTCTTGGTCCAGGAAAGTTGGGGGTACCGTGCCAGGGATCGTGGCAGCAGGAGTTCCGGTGGCCATTTCTGTCCACTCCAAAGGGTCACGCAAAACAGACACCGTCATAATGCTCTGTGAAGGATTGATGGCGAGATACAAGATTATCAAAAGCAAAAAGTTATACTGCAGCGGCTTCATTGTAACACTCGTTTGTGCCATTTGAAATACACAAACTACATGAAGCTCAAATTCATGGAGGTCACAGCAAGAGGGCAATGTTCTGTGTTTATACCTGATATGAATAACACTTTGCAAGTCTTAAAAATCAGCACCGCTAAAGGAGGGGGTTGGTCAGACGTGGCTTTGGACACTCATATCGGCAAATCCCCATCCTCTCCAGGCAACGGGAACCTAATCCTAACCTTGTATAGATTAGCAGCATTAAACCTGGGGTTTGTACCATCCATGCCAAGTTATGAACCACACAGAGCAGCTACTGACATCTCTGAGCTATTGTAAAGGAGGATTCCAAGGGGTAAGCCCCCACCCCGTTTGTATTTAGGTGCAGAGCTTAACCTCATTTCAGCTCACTGGAACTCCTGCTTCCCGATATATTGACCTCCATAGGTGCTTCCGGTACTTTCATGTTCCTTACATTTCCCTCGCACGCCGGCAAAACATATCCTCAGCGGCTTCCCATTAGGCTGGGTGTCACGGGAAATGTAAACCCTTGTTTTTCCCGCAGAGAAGGGGGCACCTTCGGATGCAAGTATTATGTTAGTAGGGGGCTCTCCGGAGCTTAAGTTAGCAGTCCCCGCTCCGGAGACCCCCTGCTCCTAGCTATGAAATAAATACAAATAAATTGTAGGTGAATCATATTTGTAAATTTATTCCAAAACTTACTGCGCAAACCACACCACGCAGTATACAGGCACTACAATATACAGTATATAGGCACTACTTATACACTATAACCATACTCATTAAATTGCCAACACATTGGCCTAGCAAAGTTACCAAAACACTACAATCTGTCATTTTGGGACGATAAAAGAATCTAAAGTTAACATATAAGTGTGAAAACAGATTAGTTATTCAAATATTTAGTGGGGGCTGGTTGTAGGGAAAATATTTTAGATTTTTGTTCTCAAGTTGCAAACCGGCTGGGGGATGTTATAATGAAGCAAGTTGTTATGAAGCGTAGTTTGCAGGTTTGTGCCGCTGGGATGCACATTGTGAGCGCCACCTTTATGCAAGCAGGTAATATTGTCTCCGACAGTAATCATTTCTGAAACACATTCTCATATCTCAAGAGTCGAAGGTCCAGAAACCATGCATTCCTGCCCTAAAACCAGGGAATGAATGCGGTATAAAAAGGCACTGAAATGGGAGGTGGTACCCAGATATTCTGGTTGAACGGGCAATGTTTTGGCCATACGGACAGTCGCACCCATTTTAATAAAAACCTTCTATATGCCAGCGTGGGCACCTCCAGTTTCTCAAGGGCCACCAACAGGTAAGTTTAAGGATATTCCTGCTTCAGCACAGGTGGCTCAGTCAGATTGAGCCACCTGTGCTGAAAGCGGATATCCTGAAACCAGATCTGTTGGTGGCCCTTGAGACTGGAGTTGCCCGCCCGTATCAACGTGCAGTGGGCACTATACAAACTGAAATAAAAAAAAAAAAAATTATAGGAGGTATTCATATCTTACAATTTTATTTATATTATTTTTTAAAGACAGGAGGCATGAAACAACACGGCCATTTTCCAGCACTGGAAGTATCCTTTTGACTGCAGCTCTTCCTAGAATTGCACAAACCTGCCTCTTCTGTAGAAAACACCAGTGATAAAAATACGAGGCAGAAGAGGGTGGGTGTGTTGCTGCGCGATAGAAAACTGGAATAGTAATCTCTTCGATAGAAAACCCCAAGGATTAGTAAGCATTAAGTAATGAGTCTCCAAGCATGCCTGACTGATACCTCCTGCGTTATATACATTAGAGTATACGGTGGCCTCCGGACGCCTGCGGCAGGTGTTTGGAAGAAGGACTCAGTGCTGTGATAATCACATTACGGCATCTCCACTGCACACTGCGGTTTGGGTGTACATTCATTTTGTGAGATTAGTGCTGGGCTACAGAGATGTACATACAACAGGAATATTTTCTCTCTAGCAGAAGCAGTTGAGCTGGGATACATCGGAGCGAAGAGAGAAGTAGGCTTAGGAACTCTAAATATACGAGATGTCTCCACCCGCACACTATAATCTGTCACTACGGCAATTTGCGGTTATAAATCTGGCTAAGGCATGGCGGGGCTTTAATTAATACAACATACAGTCTCAGCCCAAGATCCAGGTAATTTATAAATAAATACATAGAAGGGCTTTAATTAACTAGAAGCCTTTAAAAACCAACTTAAAAAAAAAAAATATACCAGCAACACAAATTTCAATCAATAGAAAACTGGAAATACAATCTGTTAATCCCCATGAACCAGTTTCCAAATCTCAATTTGCACTTAAACAAAAAAAATCTCTGTCACGGTATGCCCAGGTCTTTTAAAACACATTTATATTTTTGGGATCATTCATAGGCAAAAGGCAGTGAAATAAAATGGGGTTTATTTGGATAAAATCTCAAAATACAACAAAACAGAAATATACACACTTCCTGGGGCTGGGGGTATGAGATCGAGCCTTTCCTAGGTGCAGGGCGCCCGCTTGCAAGGACCCTGAACAACCTGTTCCGGCCCCGTGTGGGTATCGAGATTCAGCAGAACTCCTACCAGGACCTAGTCCGATAGTCCTAGAACTGTTTCGCAAGTAACTTCTGACCAACGACCGCACGTTCTCATAAGAACTTGGTCCTCGCGTCGACTTAGTGCTGCTGGGCAGACTTTCCTAGCTTCAAACGAAGCCGGTTGCTCTGTTATTTAACAGAGACCTTTGAAAACCACCCCCTAGCTTCATCGACTCAAAATCATCTGGTCTCCGAGTGGGGCTTCTCCTTACACTGCTCCGCTGAGCCATGTTCAGCATGGAGGGAGGACGACCAATCAGAGCATGGGAATTCTCCCCGCCAGCCATAGAAACAGGGGCTTGTCTCTGGGTTTACGTCAGGAAGGAGGAGGTGTGCCCAAGCCGGCTCGAAAAGCTGGAAATATGATTTATCCAATGGGAGAAGCGCAAACGAGCTGTATCTTCCCCGTAACTCACTGCCACCGCTGGGCAGGCTCCACAGTCGGCAGATACAAAAGGTGTCCCCACGGTGCCTTTGTTCTCCGGACTTGGCAATTCGCCCTTCCTCGCCCCACCAAACGGTATTCTCACCTCTGGACATCATCTCTTCTTTGAACTACGGACTCTATACAGACTGCCATACATTGGAAAGTTACAATGCGCGTTTGGGATGTTCTTGCATTGGGGCGGGTATATATTGGAAAGTTACAATGCGCGTTTGGGATGTTCTTGGCAATTGGGCGGGAATATATTGGAAAGTTACAATGCGCGTTTGGGATGTTCTTCTTGCATTGGGCGGGTATACTATTGGAAGTTACAATCGCGCGTTGGGGATGTTCTTGCATTGGCGGGTATATATTGGAAAGTTACAATGCGCGTTTGGGATGTTCTGCATTGGGGCGGGTTATATATTGGAAAGTTACAATGCGCATTTGGGATGTTCTTGCATGGGGGCGGTATATATTGGAAAGTTACAATGGCGTTTGGGATGTTCTTGCATTGGGCGGGTATACATTGAAAGTTACATGCGCGTTGGGATGTTCTTGCATTGGGGGCGGTATACATTGGAAAGTAAAATGCGCGTTTGGGATGTGTTCTTTGCATTGGGCGGGTATATATTGGAAAAGGTTACAATGCGCGTTTGGGATGTTCTTGCATTGGGCGGGTATATATTGGAAAGTTACAATGCGCGTTTGGTTGTCTTGCATTGGGCGGGTATATATTGGAATTACAATGCGCGTTTGGGATGTTCTTGCATTGGGCGGGTATAATATGGAACAGTTACAATGCGCGTTTGGGATGTTCTTGCATTGGGGCTGGTAAATATTTGGAACGTTACATGCGCGTGTGGGAATGTTTCTTGCATTGGGCGGGTATACATTGGAAAGTTACAATGCGCGTTTGGGATGTTCTTGCATTGGGGCGGGTATACATTGGAAAGTTACAATGCGCGTTGGGATGTTCTTCTGCATTGGGGCGGGTCGATGGGAAAGTTACAATGCGCGTTTGGATGTTCTTGGGCATTGGGCGGGTATATATTGAAATTTACAATGCGCGTTTGGGCTGTTCTTGCATTGGGTGCGGGTATATATTGGAAAGTTACAATGCGCGTTTGGGTGTTCTTGCATTGGGCGGGTAATATCTTGGAAGTTACAATGCGCGTTTGGGATGTTTGTCGCATTGGGGCGGGTATATATGTTGAAAGTTACAATGCGCGTTTGGGATGTTCTTGCATTGGGCGGGTATATATTGGAAAGTTACAATGCGCGTTGGGATGTTCTTGCATTGGGGCGGGATATATTGGAAGTTACAATGCGCGTTTGGGAGTTCTTGCATTGGGCGGGGTATATTGGAATGTACAATGCGCGTTTGGATGTGTTCTTGCATTGGGCGGGTATATATTGGAAAGTTACAATGCGCGTTTGGGATGTTTCTTGATTGGGGCGGGTTATATATTGGAAAGTTACAATGCGCGTTTGGGATGTTCTTGCATTGGGCGGGTATATATTGGAAGTTACAATGCGCTTTGGGATGTTCTTGCATTGGGCGGGTATATATTGGAAAGTACAATGCGCGTGTTGGATGTTCTTGCATTGGGCGGGTATATATGTGAAGTTACCAATGCGCGTTTGGGATGTTCGTTCTGCATTGGGCGGGTATATATTGGAGAAGTTACATGCGCGTTTGGGATGTTCTCTGCATTGGGGCGGGTATACTAGTGGAAAGTTACAATGCGCGTTTGGGATGTTCTTGTTCCGGCGGGGTGTATACATTGAAAGTTACATGCGCGTTTGGGATGTTCTTGCATGGGCGGGTATACTATTGGAAAGTTAAATGCCGCGTTTGGGATGTTCTTGCATTGGGCGGGTATAATTGGAAAGTTCAATGCTCCGTTTGGGATGTTCTTGCATTGGGCGCTGTATCATTGGAAAGTTACAATGCGCGTTTGGGATGTTCTTTGGTTGGGCGGGTATACATTGGAAAGTTCCAATGCCGTTTGGGATTTCTCATTGGGGCGGGGTAATACATTGAAAGTTACACTGCGCGTTTGGGGATGTTCTTGCATTGGGGCGGGTATTAGATGTAAAGTGTACATGCGCTTGGATGTTCTTGCATTGGGCGGGTATATAATTGGAAAGTTACATGCGCGTTTGGGATGTTTCTGTGGCATGGCGGGTTATATTGGAAAGTTACAATGCTCGTTTGGGATGTTCTTGCATTGGGCGGGTATACATTGGAAAGTTACCAATGCGCGTTTGGGATGTTCTTTGCATTGGGCGGGTATATTGGAAGTTACAATGCGCGTTTGGGATGTTCTTGCATTGGGGCGGGTATATATTGGAAAGTTACATGCCGTTTGGGATTTTCTTGCATTGGGCGGGTTATATATTGGAAAGTACTAATGCCGTTTGGGATGTTCTTTGCATGGGGCGGTATACATGGAAAGTTCAATGCGCGTTTTGGGGGATGTTCTTGCATGGGCGGTATATATGGAAAGTTACAATGCGCGTTTGGGATGTTTTCTGCATTGGGGCGGGTATACATTGGAAAGTTACAATGCGCGTTTGGGATGTTCTTGTTGGGGCGGTTACTTTGGAAAGTTACAATGCGCGTTTGGAATTTCTTGCATTGGGGCGGGTATACATTGGAAAGTTATGCAATGGCGTCGTTTGGGATGTTCTTGCATTGGGCGGGTATACATTGGAAAGTTACAATGCGCGTTTGGGATGTTCTTGTTGCATTGTGGCGGGTATATATTGGAAAGTTTCATTTGAAATGAAAAAAGGGGCAATCTGGCTGAATAAAACAAACCGATTGGATTTTTGCTTTTACAGGATTGAAGCAGAGGTCTCCGGATCGAAACCATATTCATTTTATCTCCAGGGGCCCTCTGCTTCCGAGAATACTTACCTTCTTAGTAGGTGCCAGTGGCTGTTCTGCTCGCTAGCAGGATCACGTTAATGGCCCGCTTTTCAAAGCTCCCGCACCCATGTGGTCCAATAGGAAGCGTGACATCAGGTTCGGCTTCTTATTGGGCCACGTGACTTGAGCTTTAAAACCCCAGATAGCTCAGTCGGAGCCACTTCCGGCACCCTTACGGAGTAAGCATCTCTCTGAAAACAGCAGGTCATGGAGCTGAAACTAATGGGGTTCAGCTACAGAGATCCCCTGCTTCAACCGCTGGTTAAAAAAAAAAAGTGCTTGGATTGCCCCCATTAAAATATCTGCTCGGTGAGGTACAAACACCACCAGATCCGATCTCAGGGGCTTCCCCAGTTCTAAGGGAACGGTTGGGAAATGCCCATGAAAAGTTCCTGCATGTTCTCTTTCTGGTGACACAAATTTTGTTTTCCCTCCTCTCTGAAGGTACCATTTCGGGGCTGGACTCTGTTCAAAAATTACATAGTTACACAGTAGACGAGATTGAAAAAAGACATGCATCCAAGTTCAATCTATGCTAAATTTAGAACGATACTTTACCTATATCCGTACCTACAGTATATTGATCCAGAGGAAGGCAAACACAACCCCAGTGACCCATTATCCAATGATATCTCTAAAGGGGAAATAAATTTCTTTCTAACTCCAAGATTGGCCAATCAAATTATTCCCAGAATCAACTCATTTCTTGATTGCTTGGGTATCAACTGTTCATCAATCAAAATACACTAGGACCTCGCAGTAGTTGAATGGTTAATAGCAGCTCGGAAGTTTTACCTGGGCGGTTTGCAGGAACAAAAACTAGTTTCTCATTTCCTGGGCGGCAAGCAGCCCCCTTCTCCCCTCAACCCCCCCCCCCAAACTGGAAAGTTTTTCTGTCGTGTAAGACCAGCTGTAACACAAAAAAATTCTATGTGTACATAGATTGTAAGCTCTGTGGGGACGGGATTCCTTTCCTATGGTCTGATTTTGTTTATGGCACTTTTATTGTCACTTTCCAAAGTGCAGCATACACTGTGGCAATATATAAATCCAGCATAAGTAGAGGACTTATTTCTATGTGCAAAAGTGTTGACACACACACAGTTTACTTTGATCCTAAGAGCGACGGTGTCTGTAAAACAGACCGGTTTCCGTGATAAGGCTTCAACATGTCAGGTGAAAATAATAGAGTTTTAGAAAGAAACAGACCGACCCATCACAAACAACGTTATATCTTTTCATATTATTTTCTGTAGGCGGTTTATTTCTGTTTCCCTAACCTTATTCCTCTGCTGGCGGACACTTTTGTACTTGCCATATTTGCCGTTGGTCTCCAGATCTGCGGCAACATAATGGTGTGTGCTTATCAATGAACGAAGATCTAGTTTGTGCATCAAGAGATCAAGTGATCCCAGTGACTGGAGTTCGTGATCCGAACACACAGCTGTTCTATGTCCTCCTTCTCAGACACGACGTGGTCAGATTAAAGACCTTACAAACTCCGCACCTTACAGTACGCAGCGAAGTGGTGGCCACTCCAGTTCTCAAGGGCCACCAACAGGTCAGGTTTAAGGATATCCCTGCTTTAGCACAGTGATGGGCCAACTTGTGCTGAAGCGAATATCCTGAACACTGACTTGTTGGTGCCCTTGAAGACTGGAGTTGTCGCCCGGCACTAAAGCATCACAGCTTGAGCAGCCACATTAGGCCAATATCTCAGGTATGATGACAATCAAACACGTTTAAAGCACAGTGAATATTGCACTAAACCACTGTAACTAGGACACTGTCACCATGCAGGAAAAAAGATTAATATCACCCCTGGTGTACGCAACGTTGTGGTCACTATACTCGGACAGCCAAAACATTCACAACACTGCTACCTCAAACATGAAGAAGCAATGAATTAAAGGGGATGTCTCGTGTCCACGGGCAACAGCCCCCAGCAGGGTGGTATTTGGAATATAGTTACAGTTATAGTTAGGAAATTCTAACTAGCTTTGGGAGACTCGAGCTAAATTTCTAAATATCGAAAGCCCGAGGATCAAACAGGGTCTTGTGTTTCACGAAGATAAGAAAGTGGGCAGCCTAGGGGGCTAGGGTCATCTGCCGTCACTTTGTGAACATACAATGTGCTTCTCCTCATGTGACAACGGAAATAAACCGGTGTAATTATTGCTACACGCTACTCACCGCCAAGAAACTGTACTAAGTGCGTGGTAAACATAGGGAGGCCACCCATGCCAGCCTGCTGCACAGTGGAATGGTTAAGCACGCACCCTCTGTAGGCTGTTCTTTAACACCTGTCGCTGGGTACCGGCTTGGTTTACTAGGGAGGCAGCAGACTCCCTGTGTAATGTGAGCCTAGAAGAAGCGTTTGATGTATCGCACTGCTCAAGGGGGAGCACAGCAAACAATACACAACGGAGAGGGGTTGTGACGTACACCGTTTAAACCTCTTTACCTCCTGCTGCAATACATTTCCATTCCACATCACGACTGTGTACCTGCTCCACCATGTTTAAACACTATATTCCAATACGTTTAGGGGCTTCTCAATGTTTTCCTAACGCATCAAAAAAATAAATAATAAATAACAGATGGACAACTACTGAATCACACATAATGCTGGGTCAGTCCCTCCTAGGGGCAAGTGTACTAATGGCAGTGACTGTTTAAGGGGTCAGTCCCTCCTAGGGCAAAGTGTACTATGGCAGTGACATGTTAAGTGGTCAGTCCCTCCTAGGGGCAAAGGTGTCTACATGGCAAGTGCCATGGTTAAGGGTCAGTCTCTCCTAGGGGCAACGTGTTACTAATGGCAGTGACATGTTTAAGGGTTCCAGTCCCTCCTAGGGGCCAAAGTGTACTAATGGCAGTGACATGGTTAAGGGGTCAGTCCTCCTAGGGGCAAAGTGTACTAATGGCAGGACATGTTAAGGGATCAGTCCCTCCTGGAGCAAGTGTACTAATGGGCAGTGACATGGTAGGGTCGTCCCTCCTAGGGCAAAGGTACTAATGGCAGGTACAGGTTAGTGGGCGAGATCTGCATACCTAAATCTGACGCCTTAGTATTATAAATTATTTGTTTACGGTATTATGTAAACACGGCGTGCGAGACGTGGAGGGGCGCGATCTCCTCCTGCTCCTTCTGTCTGACATCACTGTGTTCTACAAGAGTTTGCACAGGCAGAGCCCCCCCACCCAATCTTATTGGCTCCTGATAAGGACACGGTGGGATAAGGGGAAAGAAAACACTTAATGCCAAAACTTCCCCCATTCAGGGACCCCAAGGGAATAAATCGTGCTCAACTTTCAAGCAACAAAAAAACAGGCCAACTTTGCATTAAGCATAATTCTATGTTTTAAGCACCATTATTCAATATCAATGTGTATTAAAACAAAAAAAAAAAAAAAAAAAAAAAAAATCGCCGCCACTAGAAAAAACACCGTCTCAACGTGGGAAAGTTTGAAGAAATCATGTGCACGAGCTGGGTACCAATCGTGAATGTTCTGATAACGGCCGCTGCATCTGTAGTATAGTTCACACAAACCGCATTTTCCTCCCTCTTTATGCTCTTTTTAAGGCATTATGCCCTCTGGGTTTTTTTATAGCAACACTATTTAGAAGCCACAGAACTCATTTGAAATAGGCCAGCCATATTGTGTGCCCCAGGAGCAGGCTCTTCACCGATCTTTCTCGGAGATAGAGAGAGCGCAGCTTAGATATTGCATTGCCTTAAAAGTCAACAAAAACGGCTGCATTTATTAAAACAACCACAAATCTGGCAAGAAGAGATGCCCCTTTAAGCATGACAACTGGATTGTTAAACTGTTTGCCAAATATTGTTTTCTAGTCAGCTTTCAGGGATTGCCCTAAGTGAGGTTCCTTTCCAATCTTTTCTCCACTACTATGACCAAGCCATACAAGTGTGAATTAATGGTTTGCAGTGAAGACACAGTGTCTAAATTAATCGTATGTTACAGGAAGGGCCCTCTGGCAAAAAAAAACAACACGGCTGTGTCTCCATCATGGTGTTCTGTAACTCATGTATGAGTTTATTTATTCGATTCATTGCGCTCTTATTGATCAGAGTTGCCAAAGCTGTGTAATCTACAGAACGCGCAATGCTCAAGACGGAGGAGGAGAGGTAGATACCTGGTGGCAGGTGATGAGCAGAGGCGTTCCAGACAAAGAATCCGGAGATAGCCGGTGCGGTGGTCGTCATAGAGAACATGGGTTGCTCTATGGTGAGGCTGCTCCTCTGGGGTCCAGGAGAATGTTGGGGGTAGCCTGTGCCAGGGATCGTGGCAGCAGGAGTTCCGGGCCATTTCTGTCCACTCCAAGGGTCACGCAAAACACAACCGTCTAATTGCTTCGTGAAGATTGAAGTGGCGAGATCAAGATTATCAAAAGCAAAAGTTATACTGCAGCGAGCTTCATTGTAACACTCGTTTGTGCCATTTGAAATACACAAACTACATGAAGCTCAAATGCTATGGGTCACAGCAAGAGGGGCTAATGTTCTGTGTTTATATCCTGAATATGAATAACACTTTGCAAGTCTTAAAAATCAGCACCGCTAAAGGAGGGGGGTTGGTCAGACGTGGCTTTGACACTCATATCGGTGCAAATCCCCATCTCTCCAGCAACGGGAACCTAATCCACCCTTGTATAGATTACACATTAAACCTGGGTTTGTAGCCATCCATGCCAAGTTATGAACCAACACAGCAGCTACTGACATCTCTGAGCTATTGTAAAGGAGGATTCCAAGGGTAAGCCCCCACCCCTTTTTGTATTTAGTGCAGAGCTTAACCTCATTTCAGCTCACTGGACTCCTGCTTCCCGATATATTGACCTCCATAGGTGCTTCCGGTCTTCATGGTCCTTACATTTCCGCGGCACGCCGCAAACATATCCGTCAGCGCTTCCCATTAGGCTGGGTGTCACGGGAAATGTAAAACCTTGTTTTTCCCCAGAGAAGGGGGCACCCTTCGGATGCAAGTATTATGGAAGTAGGGGGGCTCATCTCCGGAGCTAGTTAGCAGTGCCCCGCTCCGGAACCCCCTGCTCCTAGCTATTAATAAAATACAAATAAATTGTAGGTGGAATCATATTTGTAAATTTATTCCAAAACTTACTGGCAAACCACACCACGCAGTATACAGGCACTACAATTACAGTATATAGGCACTACTTACTTAACACTATATACCATACTCATTAAATTGCCAACAAATTGGCCTAGCAAAGTTCCACAATCTAACAATCGTCATTTTGGGACGATAAAAGAATCTAAATTAACATGATAAGTGTGAAAACAGATTAGTTATTCAATATTTTAGGGGGCTGGTTGTAGGGAAAATATTTTAGAGTGTTGTTCTCAAGTTGCAAACCGGCTGGATGGTATAATGAAGCAAGTTGTTATGAAGCGTATTGCAGGTTTGTGCCGCGGGATGCACATTGTGAAGCGCACCCTTGAATATGCAGGCAAGGTAAATGTGGTCTCCGACCATTAATCATTTCTGAAACACATTTTCTTCTCATCTCAGAGTCGAGGTCACAGAAAACCATGCATTTCCTGCCCTAAAACCAAGGGAATAGCGGTATAAAAAGGCACATGTACTAATGGGAGGTGGTACCCAGATATTCTGGTTGACGGCAATGTTTTGCCCATACGGACAGTGGTGCCACCCATTTTAATAAAACCTTCTATATGCCAGGCGTGGGCCCTCCAGTTCTCTCAAGGGCCACCAACAGGTAAGTTGTTAAGGATATTCCTGCTTCAGCACAGGTGGCTCAGTCAAAGATTGAGCCACTGTGCTGAAGCAGGGATATCCTGAAACCAGATCTGTTGGTGGCCCTTGAGGACTGGAGTTCCCGCCCCTGATCAACGTGCAGTGGGCACTATACAAACTGAAATAAAAAAAAAAAAATTATAGGAGGTATTCATATTCTTACAATTTTATTTATATTATTTTTAAAGACAGGAGGCATGAAACACAGCGGCCATTTTCCAGCACTGGAAGTATCCTTTGTGACTGCAGCTCTTCCTAGAATTGTCACAAACTCTGCCCTCTCTGTGAGAAAACACCAGTGATAAATACGAGGCAGAAAGGGTGGGTGTGTGCGTGCGCGGGAGAGAAAACTGGAATAGTAATCTCTTACGATTAGAAACCCCAAGGATTAGTAATGCATTAAGTAATGAGTCTCCAAGCTGCCTGACTGATCCTCCTGCGTTATATACTTAGAGTATGACGGTGGCCTCCGGACGCCTCGGCAGGTGTTTGGAAGAAGGACCAGTGCTGTGTTAATCACATTAGCGCATCTCCACTGCACCCTGCGGTTTGGGTTACATTCATTTTGTGAGATTAGTGCTGGGCCTACAGAAATGTACGTACACAAGGAATTTTTCCTATAGCAGAAGCGTTGACTGGGATACATCGAGGCGGAAGAGAAGAAGTATGTAGGAACTCTAATATAATATACGAGATGTGCTCCACCGCCACACTATAATCTGTCCACTAGGCAATTTGCCGGTTATAAATCTGGCTAAGGCATGGCCGGGGCTTTAATTAATACAACATATCAGCTCAGCCAAGATCCAGGTAGATTTATAAATAAATACATAGAAGGGCTTTAATTAACGAGAGCCTTTAAAACCAACTTAAAAAAAAAAACAATATACCACAACACAAATATTCAATCATAGAAACTGGAAATACAATCTGTTAATCCCCATGAACAGTTCAACTCCAATCGCATTTGCACTTAAACAAAAAAATCTCTGTCACGGTAGCCCAGGTCTTTAAAACACACTTTATATTTTTGGGATCATTCCATAGGCAAAAGGCAGTGAAATAAAATGGGGTTTATTTGGATAAAATCTCGAAATACAACAAAATACAGAAATATACACACTCCTGGGGCTGGGGTATGAAGATCGAGCCTTTCCTAGGTGCAGGGCCCCGCTTGCAAGGACCCTGATCGGAACCTGTTCCGGGCGCCCTGGATCGAGATTCAGCAGAGAACTCCTGACCAGGACCCTAGTCCGATAGTCCTAGAACTGTTTCGCATGGAACTTCTGACCATCGACCGCTACGTTCTCATAAGAACTTGGTCCTCGCGTCGACTTTTAGCTTGCTGGGGGCGACGATTTCCTAGCTTCAAAACGAAGCCGGTTGCTCTGCTATTTGGAACAGAGCACCTTGAAAAACCCGCCCTAGCTTCATCGACTAAAATCATCTGTTACTCCGAGTGGGGCTTCTCCTTACACTGCTCCGCTGAGCCATGTTCAGCATGGAGGGAGGAGCGACCATCAGAGCATGGGAATTCCCCCCCAGCCTAGAAACAGGGCTTGTCTCTGGGTGACGTCAGGAGGAGGAGGTGTGCCCAAGCCGGCTCGAAAAAGCTGGAAATATGATTTATCCAAGGGGAAAGCGCAAACGAGCTTATTTCCCCAGTAACTCACTGCCACCGCTGGGCAGGCTCCACCAGTCTGGCAGATACAAAAGGTGTCCCCACGGGTGCCTTTGTTCTCCGGACTTGGCAATTCGCCCTTTCCTCCGCCACCAAACGGTATTCTCACCTCTGGACATCATCTCTTCTTTGAACTACGGACTCTATACAGACATCGGCGTCTATGCTGATGCTCTGGCTGACTGCATAGAGACTTATGTAAAATGTCTAAAACATTATAAAGTACACTTTATAAAGTAACACTCGGAGAACCTTATTTTTATAGGTAATGGATTTTGGGATATTTGGGCTCGAAAATCCAGGAGTCGGGGGACACTGGGTTTGCCCTTGTGTATATTCACCCCACGTACTGGCAAATCATGCCTGCTCGCTAGGGCGGTGGAGTTGGGGGTGAAGAAATAAAAGGACTACGGTAACTTCGGCCCCCCAACTCCTGCAACAAAATTAATTGCATGTCTACCCAACATCCCCCTAAAAACGACACTACAAGAATCTCCCAGTTCTAGGGCCAAGGGAACATGAAAACAGGAAAAAAAGCAAGGTTTTCTTCATGTATTATCCCTGGCTCCTGGTGCTTATGTAGCTACAAGGGACCCCACGGTTTCAGGGGTAACCAAGTGGGCTTACCTTTATTATTAGCCTGGGTACCCCCTACCGTCACCATCTCTTTCAAAGCCGAGGCAGAACAAATCTCAGGACCACATAATATTTGTTTTATATTAAATTGACAACATGTCTGAACGGATAGCTAGACTGCACTTGTGACATTACTTTGATTACGGGGTCTTATTTTAATTATATGAACCCATAAGTATAGTTACAAGTTAACCACTTTGCCGTCTATCAATCACAAAACATTGGCTAGGTGGACATGTGGAAATAATGTGCAAAAGCATCTGATATAAATTTCTGTACTGATCAGGAAAATGAAGTCCAGAAATGGACATTAATAACCAAACGGCTACAAAGCAGAAATGAAATGCCTTCAATATTCATATGTCAAAAGAAAGCAGGGCAGTGAACATACCCATCTAACGGGTTTTTAATAACAACCAACCAATACAATGGGGTGGAAAGACATGACACTGCTCAGTTGTAAGGGAAGGATCGGTAGGTGTGAGCTCAGTCCATACTCGACATCTGCCTCGGGGACACAGTTTTTATTCTCACTGCGGTAGATTGTGCAGGGGTGGGGGGGTGTGTGGGAGGGGCAGGTTTTATTCCTCACTGGGCGGAGATTGTGCAGGTGGTGGGGGTGTGGGGGAGGGGGACAACTTCATCTCAAGGCAGTTCCAGCTACACGCTCACACCACATCTACAAATGTGTGTGATGGGCAGAGGGGTGGAGCAGCTTGTGTTTGAGATAGGAGACTCCAGTTACTCCAACTTGGGTGACTTACCTGCCCATGTCAGAATCAGTCTCACGTTACCAACAAAGTCAAATTGTAAGCTCTTTCGGGGCAGGACATTTTGTATGTTACTTTAATGTCTCAAGCTCTCATTCCCATTATGTGGTTATATTATTAGGTCACGTGTATTTCTGCTGTGAAACACTATGTACATAGATGGCGCATATAAATAAAAATATACATAGGGCGATTATAGGGCAGTTCACTAAATTCTGATGCGGCGGATCAATATCGGTGGCATAAAAGCAAGGACTCTTGACCGTACAAACCATAAACAAGCAAAACATATGCACCCTCAGCCTTAACCTTTTCGCAGTCAGAGCATGTCCTGCTGGCTTCTCCAGCACTGTAGGGATTAACAATGTTTACAATCCCATAAATGTGGTGGGATTTGCCGAGAAGTGGTTTTGAACACGACCAGTTTTGGGGAAGGAGATTACTTAGTATCAGTAGCATTAGCAGAGGGGAAAAATAAATAATCAATGCTTTTAGAAAGCTCGTTCCTTCTCCGGCGATTACCGATGGGAATCTCAGGGAGAACATTCTATTTTATATTAATTAATCATTCAGAGATGTATTTTGAGGCTTTTAATGTGCTAAAAGAACAAGATTGTGTGATGTGTAAATTAAAGCCTTGTCTACCCAGAGAGCAGCTGGGGCGATTAAACCACGGGCAAACGTTTGACCCCATTTACGAGACCATGTCGTAAACCTGTGAGCATTGCAAAACCCAGCAAGGCGTCTTGTTGGATTGGTACTCTACTACTGGCAGTGGCTCATCAATTCAATCACAACGCCAACACGGATAGGTTTTGGTAAAACGGGGGACATACAAGGAAGAGCGCAAGTGTGTGATGGTTGAGTGCGTTGTTCACTATTGTAACTATTTCTAAGAGCACATGAATCCTCCTCAGATCACACACGACCATGTACAGAACAAAGCCAAGCAGGTGCTCCCGGGCTGGAGATTTTAACCACCCACCGCTGTAATTTCCAGCAATGTAAACTCATGCTTGTATGTAGGGTATTTTTCCATTTAAAAAGGAGCCGTTCATGCCATAGTAGGTGATCTTACACATTTGATTGATTAACTCTAATGCCATTAATGAGCTGCAATATACTATATCGCAGGCTTTAGCCCACTCCCACGCAGTGTGCAAGATCTGTTCAACACTTTCCTGTTTGTGATAATTTGTTGTCGAATGTTCCGGCAGTTTGAGTGGCAACGGTAACAATAGTCAATGTTTCCTTAGTAATAAGAATCATTGTAGCTTGCTGTAGTACACTGACGAAGGATGATTGAAACTGAAAGGTGGCATTTAGTGAATCCTGGCGAAGCAGGGATCTTTGCTGACGATTGGCAGGTAGGTAACCAGTTTTCAATAAGGTAATCAAAGGCTGCATCGCCCCTCCTCTATAAAAGCTTGGGGATGTTTACGACAAAGGTTCAGCCAGCTGTTATCAGGGTTGAAAGTTACAATGCGTTTGGGATGTTCTTGCATTGGGGCGGGTATATATTGGAAAGTTACAAGCGCGTTTGGGATGTTCTTGCATTGGGCGGTATATATTGAAAGTTACAATGCGCGTTTGGGATGTTCTTGCATTGGCGGGGTAATATTGAAAGTTACAATGCGCGTTTGGGATGTTCTTTGGCACTTGGGCGGGTATAATTGGAAAGTTACAATGCGCGTTTGGGATGTTCTTGCATTGGGCGTGGTATAATGGAAAGTTACAATGCGCGTTTTGGGATGTTCTTGCATTGGGCGGGTATACATTTGAAAGTTACAATGCGCGTTGGATGTTCTTGCATTGGGGGCGTGGTAATATTGGAAAGTTAAATGCGCGTTTGGGATGTTTCTTGCATGGGCGGGTATATGGAAAGTTACAATGCGCGTTTGGATGTTTCTTGCATTGGGGCGGGTATAATTGGAAAGTTACAATGCGCGTTTGGGATGTTCTCTTGCATTGGGGCGGGTATATATAGGAAAGTTACAATGCGCGTTTGGGTTTCTTGCCTGGGCGGGAAATTGGCGAAAGTTTACAATCGCGTGTTGGGATGTTCTGGCATTGGGCGGGTATCATTGGAAGTTACAATGCGCGTTTGGGATGTTTCTGCATTGGGCGGGTATCATTGGAAAGTTACAATGCGCCTTTTGGGATGTTCTGCATTTGCTGGGGGAATACTTGGAAAAGAGTTTATCAATGCGCTGTTGGGATGTTCTTGCTTGTGCGGTATATATTGAGAATTGGAAAGTTACAATGCGCGTTTGGGATGTTCTTGCATTGGGCGGGTATATATTGGAAAGTTACAATGCGCGTTTGGGATGTTCTTACCGCCCCAAGCAAAAGAAACATCCAAACGCGCATTGTAACTGCCAATAGAACCCGCCCCAATGCACAAGAACATCCAAACGCGCATTGTAACTTTCAATGTATACCGCCCAATGCAAGAACATCCCAAACGCGCATTGTAACTTTCCATGTATACGCCGCCAATGCAAGAACATCCCAAACGCGCATTGTACTTTCCCCAATGTATACCCGCCCAATGCAAACATACCCAAAACGCGCATTGTAACTTTCCAATATATACCCGCCCCAATGCAAGAAGACATCCCAAAGCGCATTGTAACTTTCCATTATACCCGCCATGCAAAGAACATCCCAAACGCGCATTGTAACTTTCAATGTATACCCGCCCAATGCAAGAACACCCCAAACGCGCATTGTAACTTTCCAATGTATACCCGCCCAATGCCAAGAACATCCCAAAAGCGCATTGTAACTTCAATGTATACCCGCCCACTGCAAGAACATCCCAAACGCGCATTGTAACTCCAATGTATACCCGCCCAATGCAAGAACATCCCAAACGCGCATTGTAACTTTCCAATGTATATCCCGCCCAAGCAAGAACATCCCACAACGCGCATGTAACTTTCCAATGATATACCCGCCCAAGGCAAGAACATCCCAAACGCGATTGGAACTTTCCAATATTATACCCGCCCAATGCAGAACATCCCAAACGCGCATGTAAACTTTCCAATATATACCGCCCCCAATGCAAAGAACATCCCAAACGCGCATTGTAACTTTCCAATATATACCCCCCAATGCAAGAACATCCCAAACAGCGCATTGAACTTTCCAATATAACCCGCCCAATGAAGAACATCCCAAACGCGCATTGTAACTTTCCATATACCCGCCCAATGCAAGAACATCCCCAAACGCGCATTGTAACTTTCCATATATACCCGCCCAATGCAAGAACATCCCAAACGCCATTGTAACTTCCAATATATACCCGCCCAATGCAAGAAATCCCAACGCGCATTTAACTTTCCAATGTATACCCGCCCAATGCAAGAACATCCCAACACGCGCATTGTAACTTTCCAATATTCCCGCCAATGCAAGAAACATCCAAACGCGCATTGTAACTTTCCAATATATACCCGCCCAATGCAAGACATCCCAAACGCGCATTGTAAACTTCCATATATACACCCGCCCAATGCAGAACATCCCAAACGCGCATTGTAAACTTTCATATATCCCGCCCAATGCAAAACATCCCAAACGCGCATTGTACTTCCAATAATACCCGCCCAATGCAAAAGAACAGCCCAAACGCGCATTGTAACTTCCAATATATACAGCCAATGCAAGAACATCCCAAACGCGCAGTGTAACTTTCCATATATACCGCCCCAATGCAAGAACATAACCCAAACGCGCATGTAACTTTCCAATGATTACCCGCCCCAATGCAAAGAACATCCAAACGCGCATTGTAACTTTCCAATGATACCCGCCCAATGCAAGAACATCCCAAACGCGCATTGTAACTTTCCAATATATACCCGACCCCAATGCAAGAAACATCCCAAACGCGCATGTAAACTTCCAATTATACCCGCCCAATGCAGAACATCCCAAACGCGCATTGTAACTTTCCAAATATACCCGCCAATGAAGAACATCCCAAACGCGCATTGTAACTTTCCAATAGATACCCGCCCCCAATGCAAGAACATCCCAAACGCGCATTGTAACTTTCCAATATATACCCGCCCCAATGCAAGAACATCCCAAACGCGCATTACTCACTTCCAATGTATACCCGCCCATGCCAAGAAACATCCCAAACGCGCATTGTAACTTCCATGTATACCCGCCCCAATGCAAGAAAATCCCAAACGCGCATTGTAACTTTCCAAATTACCCGCCCAAGGCGAAGAACATCCCAAAGCGCATTGTAACTTTCCAATTATATACCCGCCCAATGCAAGAACATCCCAAACGCGCATTGTAACTTTCCAATATATACCCGCCCAATGCAAGAACATCCAAAGCGCATTGTAACTTCCAATATATACCCGCCCCAATGCAAGAACATCCCAAACGCGCATTGGAACTTTCCAATATATTACGCCCAATGCAAAGAACACCCAAACGCGCCATTGTAACTTTCCAATATATACCCCGCCCAATGCAAGAACACCCAACGCGCATTGTAACTTTCCAATATAACCCCCCCCAATGCAAGAAATCCCAAACGCGCATTGTAACTTTCCCATATATACCCGCCCAATGCAAGAAACCCAAACGCGCATGTAACTTCCAATATATACCCGCCCATGCAAGACATCCCAAACGCGCATTGTAACTTTCCAATATTAACCCGCCCAATGCAAGAACATCCCAAACGACGCATTGTAACTTTCCAATATACCGCCCAATGCAAGAAAACATCCAACACTGCGATTGTAACTCCAATAGATACCCGCCAATGCAAAAGAACAGCCCAAACGCGCATTGTAACTTTCAATGCTGCGTCACGGTTCCGTTCTCCACCTTAAGGAGACCCATCAAGAAAAGCTTAGCACGCCGCACATTCCTTAATACATAGACCGGCGGCGATCTTGCAATGAACCACCGCCCCTAACCCCCCACTGTATCCGTCCATGCGACGAAAATGTCCCCAAAGTGCACAGATAACTACCGTCGCACTTTCACATCCGTCGCCCTAGCATCTACCCCTTGAACACTATCAAAGGTCTGTCGCAGGTATATTTTAAACACGGGTGGGACAGAGTAACGGCTTTGCACAGGAACTTGTCATTTGGTCCATAGATAGCCATTGAGTTTAAAGGCTGTGATGGTGAGCTATAGATGCTGAGTCCTTTTTCTAGTTCGGGGCTCAACTTGGCCCTCAACACCCCTCCCCCACCCAATAGATACAGTTTTCAGGATATCCCTGCTTCAGCACTCATCACTGGCTCAGTCTTCAACTGCACCACATGTGCTGAAGCAGGGATATTCTGAAAACCTGACCTGTGGGGAGGCTCGAGGACGAGTTGTCTCCCTGCTCTGTAGAACACCGGTGTGTTTGGTGAATCCCGTGCTTGTGTTCTGATGTCCTAGATATACAGACATCTGGTTCCTACAGCTGCACCAACGAGCAAGAGGCACATGTGCGGATATATATCATCGTCCCAATATCGACCTCGACTCGTGGCTAGCCTGCTTTTCACAAACGACACAATACTACGTGTACTTGATACAAGTGGGGACTGCTAGAGGGGTAAGTGTGTGTTTTGTGTGTTTCTGTGTGTTTTTGCTGTGTTTCTGTGTGTTTTGTGGTTTGTTTTGGGTGTGTTGTGTGTGTTGTTGGTTTTGGTGTTTGTGGTTTTGTTGTGTGTGTGTGTTTGTTTGTGTGTTGTGTGTGGTTTGTGTGTGTGTGTGTGTGTTGTGTGTGTGTGTGTGTGTGTTTGTTTGTTTGTTTGTTTGTTTGTGTGTGTTTGGTTTGTGTGTGTTGTTTGTGTGTGTGTGTTGTGTCACGGGAGACCAGTCCGTTTACACCTTTTTTAACTGGGATATTTACTGAGCAAAAAAAGGGTGGTAGTAAATAAAATTGTAGTTTAGTCGCACAAATTTGCTAACACTATGATAAACAAAACGACAAAAAATACACACTTATTGGGGGTCTGGGGTGAGAAACTAGACTTTCCTAGGTGCGGAAGAACTCTAAATAAGAATTTTGCCTGACTGAGACTTGGCCCGGAATCTCCTGGTTCCCAAATCTGCTTGTAGTTCACACCCACCCTCCCTCCCTTCTCTTCTGAGAACTTGGCATTTTTCTTGACGCGAGGCCGGTACCACCGATCCTCTGGAACCAAATCGGCATCAAATTCCAGCCGCGACCGCTAGGTTCGATTTGAGAACTCGGTCGCAAAAGTTGGGACTTGGTCTCTGGCTGGCGGGCGCTTTCCTGGCTTGAAATCGAAGCCGGTTCCTCTGCTATTCGTGCAAGAGCACTGTGAAAAGCTCGCGTCTTGTATTGGGGATCTCCAATCTGATCGGCTCACAAGTTCTTTGTAGTATTCTGAGTTTACATTCATGGAACTCGCAAACCAATCATTGCGTGGGAACTTTTCAGCAGCCAATCGGCAGACAAGCTGGTATGAAAAGGGTCAGCGGGAAAAATGAAATTGCCAAAGGACACGCGCAAGTTTGCCACCTCCGACCCTGGCTATACTCAATGCCACCCACTGGGTCAGGCTCCATCGGTCGGCAGAGCAAATGGCAGCCCGGACGACTGCCATTGTTCTCCGGACCTAGGGTACTTAAGCGCTTCCCTGCCATCCAAGGTTTCACACTCCTGTATCCTCTGGCTACTTTGAACTCTGATGTCCAGCAGACTTACTGGCACCTAGAGTTAGCCCTGGCAGCCTGCCTGGACATCGGTTCCGAAAGTCCACTACCTTTACAGTACAACAGTACATTACAGTATTATAAATTTGCTCTAATCCATCCTAAGTCTCTGGGCATTAACTGGGGTACCCCCCATAACCTAGGGATCCCCTCAGCTTCAGGACACTTTTCATCCCAGTGCCCCATTCACCTTTCTCGCTTCTGAAGCAGGGAACTCTAGCATGAGTTGCGCTAACGGTTTCAAGGCAAGTTTGCCTGACAATTGCCTACATGTATCCAGGAATCGGGCATGATCCCGGGTACATTTTCATGGGAACAGACAAATCCGGACCCCAACCTCCTAGCTACATTCTGAAACAATCCTCCACCAACAACCCCCCTTGAAACTTCTCCCCTAGCATCCTGCTCGCCTGACATGCGGAGGTAAAAACACACAAATATTTTTTATTACATGTGATTGCACTGAAAGATACAATGTTACTGCATTCAAGAGCCAACTCTCTTGAACCCTTATATATGGATCGGGGGTAACCAAAAGGGCTTACCTATATTTGAGAGACCTGGTTACCCCCTACGGTGACTGTGTCACGACCCGCTAATGAGAGATGGTCCTACAACATGATCGGGGTCCCGAGAGCCTGGATGTTCATTTGAATATTCATTTAGTTGCAGGAAGATGAAAACGCAGTTGCTTCAAATTTTGGCCTGTGTGTCAACAAATTTCCCCGGGATATACAAAACATACTTTGCTGGGGTGTGTGTAAGTTACAAGGTCAAGTTAAGACAAACGCAAGCCATATTTTTATTTATTTTTTAGTGTGTGTGTGTATGTTTCATGAAGGTTCTTTAGTTTAACGCAAAACTTTGGACATTATATGCCAATATTTATTTGCTAGGGTCTGCTTGCTGAGATAGGATATAGATATTTTTGAGATAGATATCATAGATCTATCTCGGGCACTGCTGATATGTTATCACACCACGCTACTCCTGTATGACGTGTCTGACAGGTCTCCTGACGACAAGGCCACACTTTGTTCATCCTATCTCCTAGCAACGCCTGCTTATCGCATCCACCGGGGAGTTTCACAGTCAGCAAGTATTTGTTGCAAAGGTCATCTCTATAAACAAAGCTTCCTCCGCTACTTGATAACCTGCTGCCCGCCCTGTATTCCAGCCCTGAGTCTTCCTACCTATCACACACGCTGCTCATTCTTTATACAGGGATGGCAATTCCAGTCCTCAAGCCCCCCCCCCCCCCCAACAACTTGGTTTGAAGGAATATCCTTGCTTCAGCACAGGTGCTGTCGAAGACTGAGACACAGATTGAGACACCTGTGCTGAAGCTGTAATATCCTTCAAACCCGTACCTGTTGGGGGGGAGCTTGAGGACTGGAATTGAGAACCACTGTTCTAAACCACCACACGCATGCCAGCCTAGTCATTAAATGACCACCTGCACGTAGAGACGAGGGTTAAACGCTCGTGTTACTTCTGTATTCCTATTGCCACAATGACCGTTAAAGGGCCTGCGGTACTCGCAATCCTGTGATGTTACGGTTAGACCTTTATATAGGTTCTAAAACCAATAGATGGCCAACCTGCTACAACTCAGGTCTTTAGAAGATGTTTAGAACAATGTGGGACCTGATTCAACCGGAGCTACCAGGAGCCAGAATCCAGAGAGTCACTTCTCTTATTGCCCCTGCAATTACTTAATCCTCTCAACAGCTTTCTCGGGCTCCCCTTTGCTGGTATCCTGATAGCACCGTAGCACTGCTGCAGTATTTTTTCCTTGGCCTTTACACCATGTCTCTTGAGAGATCGAACCTGCATTTACATGCATATGTGGGGAACCGATGCAACGTTTCGTTTAAAGTGAATCCAATAAGGGGCAGTATGATTGCCAGCTGGTGATCCATCACCAGAGTAAAGAGACGGGGATATGAAGGTGAAAGTGAAATTCTCCTGGGTTTAGGTGACGCATGGGGATGGATCATGGCTGAAGACCAGTTTGCATTTGACAGCGTGAGGGTTATTACATGTTGCCCCAATCTCACAACTTGTTCTCTGCAGCTTTCGTGATCTACAACTTCTTAAGCCTGCCTCGAATACCTCGGAGGTGTGAGAGCACCATCATGTCTGAGGATCCAGGAAAGCCATCGAGTGAGTACCCGGGGTACCTTCAGGAAAAGGAGGTTGGTCCTTTTAGAAACGGCAGATGTTTCTGACATGTTTCTTATATTTCTCTTTTTGGAGTTTTTCATATGTCCCCTTAAGAGGCAATCCAGTTGGACTTTCAATTATTATTTTTAAATTGGATTGGACTTACACGGTCTCCAAGTGACCCCATTAATTTACAGCTCGCCGGCGACACCCCCACACCACCCCTCCCCTGACTCCGGAGGTACTTGCCTCACTGGGGATGCGGAGCCACACTCCGACTAACGGCTACCCAGGTTCACGTAATGGCCACTTTTCAAAGCTGGCCTGCGCTGCGGGCGAAATAGAAGCCATGACGTCTTTGTTGTGTGCTTTTTTTGGCCCACTGACGGCAGGAGCTTTAACTAGTCGGGGGGTCCAGCACCACGTTCGGAGGCAAGTATCTTTTTGAAATAGGTGGTCCCCAGAACTGAGCTTAATAGGGTTCAGTCTGAAGACCCCATGCTTCATCATATGTTGAAGTGTGGGGGGGGTGGGGTGTAAACAGTCTTCGGATTGCTCCTTTTTGAAGATTTTATTGTGGTTTGTGCGATAACTGTATGGACCGACAAAGAGTAACTATAGTGAAAAACCAAGTGCTTTTGAACCTTAAGTGTCTCTCACAGTGTTTACTTCTACACTGCGCCCAGAAGCCCTGCAGATTTTATTTCTTTAATAGAATTGTGTATACCATCTTTGGCAAACGCAACCCGACCCACAAGTACTCTGCACGGAACTTGTGTTATTCTTAAAGCGTTCCGACTATATCTACTTTCTCTAGAAACAGAGCACCCACTGGAACTTTTGCACACTTTTCCTCTACTGAAAGGAGGTTTTAAAAAAATGCTGTCCATGCTCAATGTGTCCCTTCTCCCATTGTGATTCCACTAGGTTCCAGCTGTGATGTACGGCACCTTGCTGCTGTGGGGAAGACTTATTCCATCGGCTTCCTGCGTCTTTTGTGTAAACAGGTGAGGGAACCATCTCATGGGGAGTTGTGGGGATCCTCTACTAGTCTCCGATTTCCAGGTCGCACATTATGCTCTTTTTTTTTTTTTTTTTTTCCTAGTTGAATAGAACCTCGGGAACTAAAACCGCTCAAATTTAGCACCACAGACCCCTGGTTTCCTTATTACTAATGGGTGTAGTACCGTAAGTGAGCAAAATGGCGTGCACAAAATCTGTGGGTCATGTGGCAGAATAGGAAGTCGCAACACCGTTGGTGTTGCAGTTTTGTTGGGTAGACATTTAAATCCCGCGTCAAACACCAGTAACTACGCAGCGTGTCATGAGTGAAAACTCCCGCCCTCGATAAAGGATCCTCGATTCCAAGTGGGTTTTAAAACTAAATTATTCTGGAGGGGAGGATGTATGTCTTTAATGTTTGATTTAATGGCCCGACAGGGCTACAACTGCAGTTCTGCGGGTGTGAAACGCTCATGGCAGATGTGACCGTCATACTCCAGGGCATTGGGAAGTACAAGGATGGACGACTTCAAGTAATAGATATGTATGATTATTAGTAGATGTGGGGATTCTTCATGGCCGTCGGTCCCGCCCGCCACTGCCCCGCTTCCCCCACGGGCTCTCATTGGGGTGCCAAGAGGTAAGCTGACATCATGAACAGCCCTCACTCCACTGGAACAACACCCACAGACACAAAACAAACACATTATCCCTGGCAGACTCAACCATACCCCCTGAGACGTCACCAGACGAGACTCTGAAGGCCTAATAGCCTTGGAGACTCCTCCTGCAGCACTCACCTACACCTGGGATCACCCGCCTGAGTCCAGAGACACCAACCTTGGTACGTTTAACCACCTCCTGGTCCTCCACCCCCTGTTACCGTCCACGCTCTCACAAATGACGACCCGGTTCGGGTCAGGCCATCACGAACCATACTGTTCAACAAATCACTCCCTATCACCCCGCCTTCCCCCCCGCCCGCTCTGCCTGCGCACCCGCCCGATTACTGTCTGCACCGCTACGCCCACCTCTGGCCCCACACGCTGTCCCCCTCCTGCTCAAATGTCCACCTGTCCCGCCCATACATTAATGTGTCATCAACAATTTCAGCCTAATCAAGACCCCGCATGTCCAACCTTCCATGTACGTGTCCAAATTTATGCCTTCCCACCCCGCTCCACCACATCAGCTTGGCGGCACCGCTACTCGGCAAAATGGCCCCGTTCCCGCCAAAGCACTTCAGAGGACGCTTAACTCCGCGATACTACATTGTGCCCATCAGCATCACCCTGTCCACACTACACAAAATGGCAACCTTCCCATCCGATTTTAAACATTAATTGTCCCCCTTCCTTACACACTTAATTAAAAAACGTACCCTTCCGCCCGCCACAAAATGCCACCCTTCACGCACGATAACAATTATGGCCGACCTTCTCAGCATGCTCCAGTTGCCGCACCGACCCCCTTACTACCACCGTATTCTCCCCACTTACACTCTCACTCAGATCCCTCCCCGCCGGGCTCCCCCCCCCATCCCTCCCCTCACCTGCAGCTCTCCGCACCTGCGGGCCAGTTTTCTCTCCCCTCAACGGGACGCCGGGATCGGCGCAGGGGAGGGGGTGGGAATGCGCATAAACCGATTCACCCCTAACCATCGAGGGGACCTTTCAGAAGCGCCGGGGGGAGGGGTGGGGGGAGCGGGAACACGCGCAGGGACCAAGATGCACCCCCATCAGATTCACCCCCAACCCACCCAGGTTCACCACACCACCCAAGGTTCACCCCCACACACCCACCAAGATTCACCCCCACCCAAACCACGATTCACCTCCACCCCCACAGTATTCACCCCCCCACAAAACAATTATTAGGGATTCAACACCGGTCAACGCTGGGCCTCCTCAGCTAGTTGATATATAACATGATCCCTATGTAGGCATAACAGAGTAATACTGTGCAGCACTGGCTATCCGTGATGTATTTCTTGAAGTGTCTGTGTGACGAGGGGCGAATCGAAGTGCCGTCGGTTATAATTAAGGAGGTCTCTTTTGACACGTGGTTCTCATTGCCGTGGTGGCCGAGCGCTATCTCTACGTGACGATTAAATTTATAACATCTCGTTTCAGCCTGGCGCTGCTTCGACGCGTCTCTTCCTCTCTACTTTGTCCACGGGGATCTGCTCAGCCCCTAACAGACCCTTGCTCAAGTTCTCATGGTCAAGTCTGTCATCTTCTGTCCTTCTGGCAAGGTCAGATCCCCAGGTCCATTCCTGGCTTCTGTAACATTGGACACCGCTGGATTATTTCCCGTCTTCTGACTAAATCCTTGCCAACGATGACCGGTTTAAAACAACCTCCAAGTGTCTTCAAATGCAATGGAAAAAAAACTGGTCTTGTAATTTCTAGGGAAACTTGCCCCCCTAGATTTTCCAAACGCTCTGGAGTCTAGGCCAGGGGTGGCAACTCCAGTCCCTGAAGGACCACCAACCAGGGTCGGTTTCAGCATATCCACTGCTTCAGCACAGAGGGCGTCATTGACTGAGCACTGTGCTGAAGCAGGGATATCCTTTGAAATACTGACCTGTTGGCTGGCCTTCAGGGCTGGATTGCCCAAACTGCCTGTGCTAACGTGTAGTCTAGTGGACCCGCTGTTACTATGTAGCCTAATGCCAGTTTGTGTGTTTTGTAGAAATAGTTGAATCCACCTTTTGGATTTGTGTTGTGTTGGGGCCCTGTTAAATTTCATTTGGGTTTCTTTCTCTCTGGATACTCACTTTATCAAAGTATTTCGTTAATGGCACTTGGCAAAAAGGGTGTCGAATGAGGTCAATTACTGTGGTATTGTTGACGACTGGCGGGTATTCCGCATGTAAGAATCCCTTGTATTCTTTTCCCGTGCAGAGTTGTGATAGCCCGTAGACCTTCCACGGCCTTCTTCCATTAGTGTAGTAGAAGAGCCGCGTTGATGAGACTACGTTGCCCATGCATTTAGAGGTGACTACGATCTTTTCTAATGTTATCAACTTTCATCTGTGACGCAAAAGCACATTTGTTGGAAGTAAGCGTTTTCTGCTAGCGGCGGGTCGCCCTGTAGCTTATAGACCGCGTTGGTAGCTAATGGTCGTTAATTTCCTGTCACTATTCATTAAAGGACATGTGCTGCCGCGGTGTTGGGCCGCCACTACCACCCCTCGCGGCAGAGATACCTCTCCCCCAGGCAGTGTTCACGTACTCACACAAATCAGCCCCCAAACCATCAGCACAACCATACCCCTACAGGTAAACCCCCAAACCATAACCTACGCAAGCTATAACCCCGTACTATAGTCATAAATTCTACACCCCTCCCTAAAATCCCTCCACTATAAACCCCTTACTTGATTCCCCTACCCTAACTGTTTAAAAACCCTTTAAATAAACTTACCCTATTGGTGAAAATGGCCGGTGGCTGAGTGTTCCAGCTATTGTGGCAAAAAAGGTCCGTCACGCCAATCGCTGCTGTTGCCATGACCAAGATGTCCGATTCCGAGCCTGCATCGTCCCACATACTTTTCTTGGGTTACGCAGGCACCTGGTTTTGCTGATCACAGAAACAACACTCCCTGTGCGGTGCTGTGTACTTACGACATGGTTTAAAACCCAGTGGCACCAATTCAGTCCTCGAGGGCCACCAAAGGGATTGTTTTCAGAATATCCTGCAAATCACACAAGTGGTGCATCAGGACTGAGCCCCTGTGCTGAAGCAGGGATATCCTGAAAAACCTGAATCGAGGACTTGGACTTGCCCACCCCTGCGTCTATCGTGTGCGGTGTTATCCGTTGGTTCAACCAATATGGTCGCATGTTAACTAAGCTCACTGGTGTCATCGCCTAAAAACAAGTCATCCTGCATCGCCAGCAACCCCGGGGATAATGCGCCCCATCGCAATATCATCCATTTACTGCGTAGCTCAAGGATCAGTTTGATTAGTTTTCACCGACGCGGGATGAGAGACCAGGTGGACCAGTGCCCTTAGTCGTCTCTGTCATTGCTGCCTGTTGTAATGGTTGGATGATGACTGTATACCATCGCACTTATGTCTCAGCGCTGGAAATATTCGAAATTATAAAACGCTTTGGGCCTCCTTGCTCTCCTCCTAAAGGAATGCTTCTGGCTATCCTGGAAAGTGTTGGCGGCCCATCACCCCGAAGCATCCCTCTGCAGAGGTGTCTGTCGAGAGGGCACCGTTGTGCTGCCGGGTATCAGAAACTTCATCATCTGCGTTTGAGGATTTTTTTGCGCCACTGTGCTTTGCGTCAGCCTTCCCAACAACACCATACAAGGTTTTACTTAGATCAAGTCGACTTGCATGCCCAAGGTGGAGCTACTGACACTACTGCCACAGCCGCCTCCTCTACCAAGATACCCGCTGTGCATGTTTGTATTTACAGTGTTATAGCCCCAAGCGGTTAATTCATCCTCTTCCCCAACCATAACATGCCCAAACTCTCTGACCTTCTTTTATTACCGTCCTCAAATGAGACAATGGAATTGGATGACATCTTTCTTCACCTGTGCAGTTTATCCTTTTACGGTGTCCAACCCTGTGATCATTACTGTGCCTTCGTTGGTCCTTCTGCCCCTGTATGCAGGGTTGTCGCCATACATACGTCTTAGGGCTAACCACGTCCACTGCCACGTGAGCCGAGGCCCGTAAAGGGGATTAGTCCACCCTCTGCACATGTCAAAAAGGAATTCTCTGGAGTTACATTAGTTCAGCAGAGCAAATGACTCAATTATACACATTTTTGTAAGTTGGGATAGCTTGCATAAGTGTTTTACACTCTTTCCCCATTTCCTGATGGTAAAATTATAGTCCTTCGTATGCTGTTACAGCGGAAGTCTGTATAGTTGCCATGTCAAACCTTACTTTTATTCTGTATGGCACTACGGCTTGCTCACTAACACAAGCTTACACCCATATTTTAACAACATTATATCGTGACTTAAATTATTTTTATAAACAACTTTAACACTCGACATCCCTTTCGTGTCGGCAGAGTGCTCATAAACATGGTTATCTGTTCGTCTTGTTACGCGCGATTATCTATTGTCCTTACCTCAGGAACTTTTAGCACCACCGACTTGCTAGCCACTATAAGCTTGTATGTGAGGGTTATTTGTCTACTTTACATGGGCACACAGTAGTCGGGAGTAATCTTTTGTCCAGAAGCACACAATATCCCCGTAACAGGATATTCTATCCTCAAACCTTTGTTATATCCTACCATCCTCGCTTTTTATATTTGCTCTCACAACCTATCTGTTTGTACGCAAATTTTGCTCTAACGTCGGCTTGTCCATGTCGACAACTTACATGACAGACGACACTGCAGTGTTCCTGTCCATATGACGTTTAGGCAAAAATGGGCAACTCCACGCTCCTCACGGGGCCTACCAATCAAGGTCAGTTTTTCATCGTGAGCTTCGTCCCGCTTAATAATACAGTGTACCTCAACATTTGTACCTGGTTGAGCACCGGCCTGAAGTCATTGATCTTTATCATGGACCGGTGTGGTGGCTCCTTTTGATCGGATCTCCCCTGTGAGTGTGCCACAAGCTGTTTAGGGGTTTGCTTTGGACACCTTGTCCGGTCCTCAGATTCATAATGACACACTATGTCCATAGTTCTGTCTGTCCTAGTTCATCTCTATATGTTCTTGAATATATCTTCCAGATTACTTACCAATCCAGGAAGATCCACCGCTGCCTATTATACAACTTAGTATAGCCTAGCTAACCAGCTTCTGTTGGGATCCCCTCTAGTGTATGTCTTTTGGCCATTTCAGGGCTCTTCAACTTTCATCTGATCCGCCACCACAGATCAATTCTGTGTCCGTGTTGCATCCCCGCTCATCGCAGCCTTGGTTTATCCCTTTCAGTGGTTCATATTCTCCTCTCTTCCGTCGGTTGGATGACCCCACCCCCCCCCCTTTTTATTAGTCATGCGACTTAGTATTCATGTGTGGGTTCGACGCGCCCATTTGTTGAGCATATATTGGAAAGTTACAATGCGCGTTTGGGATGTTCTTGCATTGGGGCGGGTATACATTGGAAAGTTACAATGCGCGTTTGGGATGTTCTTGCATTGGGGCGGGTATACATTGGAAAGTTACAATGCGCGTTTGGGATGTTCTTGCATTGGGCGGGTATATATTGGAAAGTTACATTTGAAATGAAAAAAGGGGCAAATCTGGCTGAATAAAACAAACCGATTGGATTTTTGCTTTTAACAGGATTGAAGCAGAGGGTCTCCGGAGCGAAACCATATTCATTTTATCTCCAGGGGCCCTCTGCTTCCGGAGATACTTACCTTCTTAGTAGGTGCCAGTGGCTGTTCTGCTCGGCTAGCAGGGATCACGTAATGGCCGCTTTTCAAAGCTCCCGCACCCAGTGGTCCAATAGGAAGCTGTGACATCAGGTTCGGCTTCTTATTGGGCCACGTGACGTGAGCTTTAAACCCCAGATAGCTCAGTCGGAGCCACTTCCGGCACCCCTTACGGAGGTAAGCATCTCTGAAAACAGCAGGTCACTGGAGCTGAAACTAATGGGGTTCAGCTACAGAGATCCCCTGCTTCAAACCGCTGGTTAAAAAAAAAAAGTGCTTGGATTGCCCCATTAAAAGATCTGCTGGTGAGGTACAAACACCCAGATCCGATCTCAGGGGCTCCCCAGTTCTAAGGGAACAGGTTGGGAAATGCCCATGAAAAGTTCCTGCATGTTCTCTTTCTGGTGACACAATTTTGTTTTTCCCTCTCTGAATGTACCATTTCGGGGCTGGACTCTGTTACAAAATTACATAGTTACACAGTAGACGAGATTGAAAAAAGACATGCATCCAAGTTCAATCTATGCTAAATTTAGACAGATACTTTATCCTATATCCGTACCTACAGTATATTGATCCAGAGGAAGGCAAACACAAACCCCAGTGACACATTATCCAATGATATCTCATAAGGGGAAAATAAATTTCTTTCTAACTCCAAGAATTGGCCAATCAAATTATTCCCTAGATCAACTCATTTCTTGATTGCTTGGTATTCAACATGTTCATCAATCAAAATAGCACTAGGACCTCGCAGTAGTTGAATGGTTAATAGCAGCTCGGAAGTTTTACCTGTGCGGTTGCAGGAACAAAAACTAGTTTCTCATTTCCTGGGCGGCTAAGCAGCACCCTTCTCCCCTCACCCCCCCCCCCCAAGACTGGAAAGTTTTCTGTCGTGTAAGACCAGCTGTAGACATCAAAAAAATTCTATTGTGACATAGATTGTAAGCTCTGTGGGGCAGGGATTTCCTTTCCTATTGTCTGATTTTGTTTATGGCACTTTTATTGTCACTTTTCCAAAGTGCAGCATACACTGTGGGCAATATATAAATCCAGCATAAGTAGAGGACTTATTTCTATGTGCAAAGTGTTGACACACACACAGTTTACTTTGATCCTAAGAGCGACGGTGTCTGTAAAACAGACCGGTTTCCGTGATAATGCTTCAACATGTCAGGTGAGAATATAGAGAGTTTTAGAAAGAAAAGCAGCCGACCCATCACACAACGTTATATCTTTCATATTATTTTCTGTAGGGGCGGTTTATTTCTTGTTCCCTAACCTTATTCCTCTGCTGGCGGACACATTTTGTACTTGCCATATTTGCCGATTGGTCTCCAGATCTGCGGCAACATAATGGTGTGTGCTTATCAATGAACGAAGATCTAGTTTGTGCATCAAGAGATCAAGTGATCCCAGTGACTGGAGTTCTGATCCGAATCACACAGCTGTTCTATGTCCTCCTTCTCAGACACGACGTGGTCAGAATTAAAGACCTTACAGAACTGCACATTATCAGTACGCAGCGAAGGAGTGGCCAACTCCAGTTCTCAAGGGCCACCAACAGGTCAGGTTTAAGGATATCCCTGCTTTAGCACAGGTGATTGGGCCAACTGTGCTGAAGCAGGAATATCCTGAACACGTGACTTGTTGGTGGCCCTTGAAGACTGGAGTTGTCCGCCCGGCACTAAAGCATCAGCTTGAGCAGCCACATTAGGCCAATATTCTCAGGTATGACATCAAAACACGTTTAAAGCACAGTGAAATATTGCACTAGAACCACTGTAACTAGGACACTGTCACCATGCAAGGAAAAAAAGATTAAATATCACTGGTGTACGCAACGGTGTGGTCACTATACCTGGACAGCCAAAACATTCACAACACTGCTACCTCAAACATGAAGAAGCAATGAATTAAAGGGATGTCTCGTGTCCACGGGGCACAGCCTCCCAGCAGAGGTGGTATGGGTGAATATAGTTACAGTTATAGTTAGGAAATTCTAACATGCTTTGGGGAGACTCGAGGCTAAATTCTAAATATCGAAAGCAGCCGAGGATCAAACAAGGTCTTGTGTTTCACAGAAGATAAGAAAGTGGGCAGCCTAGGGGGGCTAAGGGTCATCTGCCGTCACATTGTGAACATACAATGTGCTTCTCCTCATGTGACAAGACGGAAATAAACCGGTGTAATTATTGCTAGCACGCTACTCGCCAAGAAACTAGTACTAAAGTGCGTGTAGGAACATAGGGAGGCCACCCATGCCAGGCCTGCTGCAGCAGTGGAAGGGTTAAGCCACGCACCCTCTGTAGGCTGTTCTTTAACACCTGTCGCTGGGTACCGGCTTTGTTACTAGGGAGGCAGCAGACTCCCTGTGTAATGTGAGCCTAAGAAGAGCAGGTTGATGTATCGCAGAGCTCAAGGGGGAGCACAGCAAACAAATACACGGAGAGGGGTTGTGACGTACACCGTTTAACCTCTTTACCTCCTGCTGCAAATACATTTCCATTCCACATCACTGACTGTGTACCTGCTCCACCATGTTTAACACTATTATTTCAAATACGTTTAGGGGCTTCTCAATGTTTTCCTAACGCATCAAAAAAATAAATAAATAAATAAACAGATGGACAACTACTGAATCACACATAATGCTGGGTCAGTCCCTCCTAGGGGCAAAGTGTACTAATGGCAGTGACATGTTTAAGGGGTCAGTCCCTCCTAGGGGCAAAGTGTACTAATGGCAGTGACATGGTTAAGGGGTCAGTCCCTCCTAGGGGCAAAGTGTACTAATGGCAGTGACATGGTTAAGGGGTCAGTCTCTCCTAGGGGCAACGTGTACTAATGGCAGTGACATGTTTAAGGGGTCAGTCCCTCCTAGGGGCAAAGTGTACTAATGGCAGTGACATGGTTAAGGGGTCAGTCTCTCCTAGGGGCAAAGTGTACTAATGGCAGTGACATGCTTAAGGGATCAGTCCCTCCTAGGAGCAACGTGTACTAATGGCAGTGACATGGTTAAGGGGTCAGTCCCTCCTAGGGGCAAAGTGTACTAATGGCAGTGACAGGGTTAGTGGGCGAGATCTGCATTACCTAAATCTGACGCCTGTAAGTATTTATAAATTATTTGTTTACGGTATTATGTAAACACGGCGTGCGAGACGTGGGAGGGGCGCGATCTCCTCCTGCTCCCTTCTGTCTGACATCACTGTGTTCTACAAGAGTTTGCACAGGCAGAGCCCCCCACCCTAATCTTTATTGGCTCTCTGATAAGGACACGGTGGGATAAGGGGAAAGAAAACACTTAATGACAAAACATCCCCCATTCAGGGACCCCAAGGGAAAATAAATCGTGCTCAACTTTCAAAGCAACAAAAACAGCCAAATCTTTGCATTAAGCATAATTCTATGTTTTAAGCAGCATTTAATTCAATATTCAATGTGTATTAAAACAAAAAAAAAAAAAAAAAAAAAAAAATCGCCGCCACTAGAAAAAACACGTCTCAACGTGGGAAAGTTTGAAGAAATCATGTGGCACGAGCTGGGTATGCAAATCGTGAAATGTTCTGATAACGGCCGCTGCATCTGTAGTATTAGTTCACACAAACCGCATTTTCCTCCCTCTTTATGCTCTTTTGTAAGGCATTATGCCTCTGGGTTTCTATAGCAACTATTTAGGAAGCCACAGAACTTCATTTGAAATAGGCAGCCATATTGTGTGCCCCAGGAAGCAGGCTCTTCACCGATCTTTCTCGGGAGAATAGAGAGAGCGGCAGCTTAGATAATTGCATTGCCTTAAAAGTCAACAAAAACGGCTGCATTTATTAAAACAACCACAAAATCTGGCAAGAAGAGATGCCCCTTTAAGCATGACAACTGGATTGTTAAACTGTTTGCCAAATATTGTTTTCTAGTCAGCTTTCAGGGATTGCCACTAAGTGAGGTTCCTTTCCAATCTTTTCTCCACTACTATGACCAAGCCAATACAAGTGTGAATTAATGGTTTGCAGTGAAGACACAGTGTCTAAATTAATCGTATGTTACAGGAAGGGCCCTCTGGGGCAAAAAAAAACAACAATGGCTGTGTCTCCATCATTGGTGTTCTGTAACTCATGTATGAGTTTATTTATTCAGGATTCATTGCGCTCTTATTGATCAGAGTTGCCAAAGCTGTGTATACTACAGAACGCGCAATGCTCAGACGGAGGAGGAGAGGTAGATACCTGGTGGCAGGTGATGAGCAGAGCGGTCCAGACAAAGAATCCGGAGATAGCCTGTGCGGTGGTCGTCATGAGAAACATGGGTTGCTCTATGGTGAAGGGCTGCTCCTCTGGGGTCCAGGAGAAGTTGGGGGTAGCCGTGCCAGGGATCGTGGCAGCAGGAGTTCCGGTGGCCATTTCTGTCCACTCCAAAGGGTCACGCAAAACAGACACCGTCATAATGCTCTGTGAAGGATTGAAGGGCGAGATACAAGATTATCAAAAGCAAAAAGTTATACTGCAGCGAGCTTCATTGTAACACTCGTTTGTGCCATTTGAAATACACAAAACTACATGAAGCTCAAATGCTATGGAGGTCACAAGCAAGAGGGGCTAATGTTCTGTGTTTATACCTGAATATGAATAACACTTTGCAAGTCTTAAAAATCAGCACCGCTAAAGGAGGGGGGTTGGTCAGACGTGGCTTTGGACACTCATATCGGTGCAAATCCCCATCTCTCCAGGCAACGGGAACCTAATCCTAACCTTGTATAGATTAGCAGCATTAAACCTGGGGTTTGTAGCCATCCATGCCAAGTTATGAACCACAACAGCAGCTACTGACATCTCTGAGCTATTGTAAAGGAGGATTCCAAGGGGTAAGCCCCCACCCCGTTTGTATTTAGTGCAGAGCTTAACCTCATTTCAGCTCACTGGACTCCTGCTTCCCGATATATTGACCTCCATAGGTGCTTCCGGTACTTCATGGTCCTTACATTTCCTGCGGCACGCCGGCAAAACATATCCTCAGCGGCTTCCCATTAGGCTGGGTGTCACGGGAAATGTAAAACCTTGTTTTTCCAGCAGAGAAGGGGGCACCTTCGGATGCAAGTATTATGGTAAGTAGGGGGGCTCTCCGGAGCTTAAGTTAGCAGTGCCCCGCTCCGGAGACCCCCTGCTTCCTAGCTATGAAATAAATACAAATAAATTGTAGGTGGAATCATATTTGTAAATTTATCCAAAACTTACTGGCAAACCACACCACGCAGTATACAGGCACTACAATATACAAGTATATAGGCACTACTTATACACTATATACCATACTCATTAAATTGCCAACAAATTGGCCTAGCAAAGTTACCACAATCTAACAATCTGTCATTTTGGGACAGATAAAAGAATCTAAAGTTAACATGATAAGTGTGAAAACAGATTAGTTATTCAAATATTTAGTGGGGGCTGGTTGTAGGGAAAATATTTTAGAGTGTTGTTCTCAAGTTGCAAACCGGCTGGGGGATGTTATAATGAAGCAAGTTGTTATGAAGCGTAGTTGCAGGTTTGTGCCGCTGGGATGCACATTGTGAGCGCACCTTTATGCAAGGCAAGGTAAATGTGTCTCCGACAGTAATCATTTCTGAAACACATTTCTCAATCTCCAAGAGTCGAAGGTCACAGAAACCATGCATTTCCTGCCCCTAAAACCAAGGGAATGAATGCGGTATAAAAAGGCACATGTAAATGGGAGGTGGTACCCAGATATTCTGGTTGAACGGGGCAATGTTTTGGCCATACGGACAGTCGCACCCATTTTAAACCTTTCTATATGCCAGGCGTGGGCACCTCCAGTTCTCAAGGGCCACCAACAGGTAAGGTTTTAAGGATATTCCTGCTTCAGCACAGGTGGCTCAGTCAAAGATTGAGCCACCTGTGCTGAAGCAGGGATATCCTGAAACCCAGATCTGTTGGTGGCCCTTGAGGACTGGAGTTGCCCGCCCCTGATCAACGTGCAGTGGGCACTATACAAACTGAAATAAAAAAAAAAAAATTATAGGAGGTATTCATATTCTTACAATTTTATTTTATATTATTTTTAAAGACAGGAGGCATGAAACAACACGGCCATTTTCCAGCACTGGAAGTATCCTTTTGACTGCAGCTCTTCCTAGAATTGCACAAACCTGCCCTCTTCTGTGAGAAAAACACCAAGTGATAAAAATACGAGGCAGAAGAGGGTGGGTGTGTGCGTGCGCGAGAGAAAACTGGAATAGTAATCTCTTCGGATTAGAAACCCCAAGGATTAGTAATGCATTAAGTAATGAGTCTCCAAGCATGCCTGACTGATACCTCCTGCGTTATATACATTAGAAGTATGACGGTGGCCTCCGGACGCCTGCGGCAGGTGTTTTGGAAGAAGGACTCAGTGCTGTGAAATCACATTAGCGCATCTCCACTGCACACTGCGGGTTTGGGTTACATTCATTTTGTGAGATTAGTGCTGGGACTACAGAAGATGTACAGTACACAGGAATATTTTCTCTAGCAGAAAGCAGTTGAGCTGGGATACATCGGAGGCGGAAGAGAGAAGTAGGCTTAAGGAACTCTAAATATACGAGATGTGCTCCACCGCCACACTATAATCTGTCCACTACGGCAATTTGCCGGTTATAAATCTGGCTAAGGCATGGGCCGGGGCTTTAATTAATACAACATACAGCTCAGCCCAAGATCCAGGTATATTTTATAAATAAATACATAGAAGGGGCTTTAATTAACTAGAAGCCTTTAAAACCAACTTAAAAAAAAAAACAATATACCACAACACAAATATTCAATCAAATAGAAAACTGGAAATACAATCTGTTAATCCCCAATGAACCAGTTTCCAAATCTCAATTTGCACTTAAACAAAAAATCTCTGTCACGGTAGCCCAGGTCTTTTAACACATTTATATTTTTGGGATCATTCAATAGGCAAAAGGCAGTGAAATAAAATGGGGTTTATTTGGATAAAATCTCAGAAATACAACAAAATACAGAAATATACACACTTCCTGGGGTCTGGGGTATGAGATCGAGCCTTTCCTAGGTGCAGGGCGCCCGCTTGCAAGGACCCTGATCGGAACCTTGTTCCGGGCGCCCTGGATCGAGATTCAGCAGAAACTCCTGACCAGGACCTAGTCCCGATAGTCCTAGAACTGTTTCGGCAGGAACTTCTGACCACGACCGCTACGTTCTCATAAGAACTTGGTCCTCGCGTCTGACTTAGTAGCTGCTGGGCAGACTTTCCTAGCTTCAAAACGAAGCCGGTTGCTCTGTTATTTGGAACAGAGCACCTTTGAAAAACCCGCCCTAGCTTCATCGACTCAAAATCATCTGGTTCTCCGAGTGGGGCTTCTCCTTACACATGCTCCGCTGAGCCATGTTCAGCATGGAGGGAGGAGCGACCAATCAGAGCATGGGAATTCCTCCCCGCCAGCCAATAGAAACAGGGGCTTGTCTCTGGGTTGACGTCAGGAGGAGGAGGTGTGCCAAGCCGGCTCGAAAAGCTGGAAATATGATTTATCCAATGGGAGAAGCGCAAACGAGCTGTATCTTCCCCAGCTAACTCACTGCCACCCGCTGGGCAGGCTCCACCAAGTCTGGCAGATACAAAAGGTGTCCCCACAGGGTGCCCTTTGTTCTCCGGACTTGGCAATTCGCCCTTCCTCGCCCACCAAACGGTATTCTCACCTCTGGACATCATCTCTTCTTTGAACTACGGACTCTATACAGACATGCCGGCGTCTATGCTGATGCTCTGGCTGACTGCATAGAGACTTATAGTAAAATGTCTAAAACATTATAAAGTACACTTTATAAAGTATACACATCGGAGAACCTTATTTTTTATAAGGTAAATGGATTTGGGATATTTGGGCTCGAAATCCAGGAGTCTGGGGGACACTGGGTTGCCCTGGTGTAATTCACCCCACGTACTGGCAAATCATGCCTGCTCGCTAGGGCGGGAGGTGGGGTGAAGAAAATAAAGGACTACCGGTAACTTCGGCCCCCCAACTCCTGCAAACAAAATAATTGCATGTCTACCCAAATATCCCCCCTAAAACTGACACAAGAAATCTCCCAGTTCTAGGGCCAAGGGAACATGAAAACAGGAAAAAAAGCAAGGTTTTCTTCATGTATTATCCCTGGCTCCTGGTGCTTATGTAGCTACAAGGGACCCCACGGTTTCAGGGGTAACCAGAGGGCTTAACCTTTATTATGTAGCCTGGTTACCCCCTACCGTCACCATCTCTTTCAAAGCCGAGGCAGACAAATTCAGGGACACATAATTTGTTTAATATTAAATTGACAACATGCTGAACGGATAGCTAGACTGCACTTTTGACATTTACTTTGATTACGGGGTCTTATTTTAAATTATATGAAACCATAAGTATAGTTACAAGTTAAACACTTTGCACGTCTATCAATCACAAACATTGGCTATGTGGTACATGTTGGAAATAATGTGCAAAACATCTGAATATAAATTCTGTACTGATCAGGAAAATGAAGTCCAGAAATGGACATTAATAACCAAAACGGCTACAAAGCAGAAATGAAATGCCTTCATATTTCATATGCAAAAGAGAAGCAGGGCAGTGAACATACCCATCTAACGGGTTTTAACCAACCAATACAATGGGTGGAAAGACATGACACTGCTCAGGTTGCTAAGGGAAGGATCGGGAGGTGTGAGCTCAGTCCATACTGCGACATCTGCCTCGGGGGACAGGTTTTATTCCTCACTGCGGAGATTGTGCAGGGGTGGGGGGTGTGGGGAGGGGGGCAGGTTTTATTCCTCACTGCGGAGATTGTGCAGGGGTGGGGGGTGTGGGGAGGGGGACAACTTCATCTCAAGGCAGTTCCAGCTACACGCTCACACCACAGATCTACAAATGTGTGTGATGGGCAGAGGGGTGGAGCAGCCTTGTGTTTGAGATAGGAGACTCCAGTTACTCCAAGTTGGGTTACCTGCCCATGTACAGAATCCAGTCTCACGTACCAAAAGTCAAATTGTAAGCTCTTCGGGGCAGGGACATTTTGTAATGTTACTTTAATGTCTCAAGCTCTTATTCCCATTATGTGTTATATTATTAGGTCACGTGTATTACTGCTGTGAAACACTATGTACATAGATGGCGCTATATAAATAAAAATATACATAGGGCGATTAGAGCAGGATTCACTAAATTCTGATGCGGCGGATCAATATCGGTGGCATAAAAGCAAGGACTCATTGACCTGTACAAACCATAAACAAGCCAAAAACATATGCACCCTTCAGCTTAACCTTTTCGCAGTCAGAGCAGTCCTGCTGGCTTCTCCAGCACTGTAGGGATTAACAATGTTTACAATCCCATAAATGTGGTGGGATTTGCCGAGAAGTGGTTTGAACACGACCAGTTTTGGGGAGAGGAGATTACTTATGTACAGTAGCATTTAGCAGAGGGGAAAAATAAATAATCAATGCTTTTAGAAAGCTCGTTCCTTCTCCGGCGATTAACACGATGGGAATCTCAGGGGAAACATTCTATTTTATATTAATTAATCCTTCAGAGATGTATTTGAGGCTTTTAATGTGCTAAAGAACAAGATTGTGTGATGTGTAAAATTAAAGCCTTGTCTACCAGAGAGCAGCTAGGGCGATTAACCACAGGGCAACAGTTTGACCCCATTTACGACCATGTCGTAAACCCTGTGAGCATTGCAAAACACAGCAAGGCGTCTTGTTGGATTGTAACTCTACTACTGCAGTGGCTCATCAATTCAAATCACAACGCCAACACGGATAGGTTTTGTAAAACAGGGGACTATACAAGGAAGAGCCGCAAGTGTGTGATGGTTGAGTAGTTTGTCACTATTGTAACTATTTCTAAGAGCACATGAATCCTCTCAGATCACACACACGCATGTACAGAACAAAAGCACAGCAGGTGCTCCCGGGGTGGAAGATTTTAACCCCTCCACCGCTGTAATTTCCAGCAATGTAAAACTCATGCTTGTATGTAGGGTATTTTTCCATTTAAAAAGGAGCCGTTCATGCCATAGTAGGTGATTCTTACTACATTTGTATTGATTTAACTCTTAATGCCATTAATGAGCTGCAATATACTATATCGCAGGCTTTAGCCCACCTCCCAAGCAGTGCAAGATCTTTGCAACACTTTCCTGTTTGTGATAATTTGTTGCGAATGTTCCGGCAGTTTGAGTGGCAAACGGTAACAATAGTCAATGTTTCCTTAGTAATAAGAATACATTGTAGCTGCTGAGTTACACTGACTGAAGGATAGATTGAAACTGAAAGGTGGCCATTTAGTGAATCCTGGGAAGCAGGATCTTTGCTGATCGATTGGCAGGTTAGGTAACCAGTTTTCAATAAAGGTAATCAAAGGCTGCATCGCTCTCTCTATAAAAGGCTTGGGTATGTTTACGTACAAAGGTTCAGCTGTTACAGGGTTTCTAAGCAACAACAGCAAGGAGAGGAGACAGAGAGACAGCAAGGAGTGGAGACAGAGAGACAGCAAGGAGAGGAGACAGAGAGACAGCAAGGAGAGGAGACAGAGATGGATGGACATATGGATTAGGAGGGAATGGAGTGCAGTGTGCACATGGGGCAGGAGGGAGTGTGCAAAGATGAGAGGAGAGACAGCAAGGTGTGGAAGAGAGAGGAGTAGGAGATGGAGGGAGTATTCTGTGCCCAGAGAGGAGCAGACACAGTAAGGCAGTGTGTGCAAAGAGGAGCAGAGCATGATGGAGGAGAGTGTAAGGTGGGGGAAGATGGGACATGAGACGAGATAGCAAGGCATTAGAGGGAGGGGTGAAAGAGTAATGTTTAATCAATAACCTTTAAGATCTGTGTACGTTACGCCGGGTACAGATATTAAAAAAAAAAGGAATTTTTATTTTTTAAAGCGCTGCTTGGACTCTCTCGGAGTTTGTCTCCCATCAAATACAGGCATTCAGAGGGATCCCCCCCCCAGACTTTATGTCACAAACAACACAGAGGGGAAAGGGACAACTCACACTTTCCCTGCTGGTAAAAAGCAGAGGGTGACTCTGGGGGCACTCCAACCCTTCTCCCGGATTGGCTTCTCAGCGTGCGTGTGCACACGTGCATGTTCTCTCTAGTCCGCGGCTCACTCGCGTCTGGGATCCCTCTGCCAGATTCACACATTAGTTGCAGCTGCCAGTTGGAATCAACTTGGTCACAATTGCGGTTTGGGAAACCACGGGTGTTTAGGCAGCACGCGATTATATCACTATCTTATATATCTTTCACGTAGTCCAGTGTAAAGAAAGAAATAGCACATTGCAGGGGCTTTGCCTTTTTATTTTTTTTGCTCAATACCCTTCTATTCATATTCTGCAAATGTGCCGTTTCTTTATTTACACTGGATTACGGTTTTGGGTAATGTATTCCCACGAACCGAGCACTTTACCATACAATCTACAGGAACGTGCGAGACTGATACACACACAAATATTTCTTTATTTTTTTTAAACAAACAATAATGCTCAAGTTCTCTGGTATGAAATGCGTTAGAGAGCAGCGGTCACTTTAACAATGTGAGAAATGGCAAAGAAGGTTCCCAGCCAGGGGAGAATTCTCGCTTTCCCCTTACCCCATTTGATAGAAATATCACTACATTCGGCTTTATTCTCCACTCAATGTGTCAAATAATACATGTTTCTCCAGTATCCGTTCCCGTAAACGTGCAGAAAAGTAACTCGGGAGCAAATTTATTAGGACATTTTAGCACAACGTTTGCAAGCTTTTTTCACATGAGCTTTGGAATATTTTTTTTTTTTAAATGTTATCAATGACTGAAAACAAACAAACTGGGAATACTTGTAGCTTTACACATGAAGCTGTGAGTTACTGTAGACTTGCAGAGAAATAGTCCATTAACAAATTGTTTAGTTACAAGATCTCTCGATAGATCTATACACACACACACACACACACACACACACACACACACCTTCGACAAACTCTCCTTCAACACCTATTTATTCCTACATACGCTGGTACAACCAGCATTCCATTTTACCAAGCCTACATACTGCATGTCCATACGGATCCACTTCACTTGCAAACCTCACTACTGCGATCACTTTGGCATATTCCGTTCATATACTGCAGCACGTGGCACTCGTGTCCGATTTCTCCTCATCTACGTCACGCCCTTATGCTTTGCAGACACAATTATTGTAACTCACATTTTCCAGGTCGCTCTATGGCTTCTTTCCCTGCACCAACTCGTCCTTCACTCCTGAGCGTGTCTAGTTTTCCTGTTCACCTCATTCCTTGCGGTTTCCCCCAGTTTGCAGAACTACCTTCTCCGTTAGAGCACCCACCAGGCAGTTCTTCCACTTTTTCACCATTTCATGGACACTGCCCCTCTGAACACGCCTTTTATTTTGACGCTTCCCGTGGGGAGACTTTTCCTCCCACACACATTGTCATCATTGATGACGGACATGGTTTTGCCTGTTGTGTTCTAATCACATCCGAAAACCAAATATATACTGCGCAGACTGCATGATTTTGCAGTGGATATATGCAAATATGAAAATTACCATGGGTAAAAGCCATAGAGTAAATAAAATGCAAAAGCAGCACAAATATTTTGTAGTCATATAAGAGGATGTCAGTCTAAGAAGTTGATTTAGGCGTGGATAACCCAAGCCAATATAAGCGCCACAGACGCAGCCCTAGAACACCATGCCACACGCCATTTTATCTTAACCCAAGACAAAATAGTATTTTTACATGTAAAAACAATATATAAAAAAGGGTATATATACTGTAATATGAAGTTTTAAATCCAAGAGAAATAACATTAATGTCAATATGTACCTTAAACAGGCTGAAGAAGCCATAGTTGTATCATCAATGATGATGCTCACTACTCTACTGCATTAGTTTAAAAAACAAACATAATTAAGTTGATGAATTTAAACTTCTGCGCGTCTTCACTTAAAATATTCTGAGGCAGAGGAACCTTCAAAACAATGCACAAAAGGTCTTTTGGAAGCTGAAGGGGTTAAATGAGCATCCAGCTTGTCACCTTTTCCTTGTGCTCTCTATTTTTGTCACTGCTGTTGAAGATCGGCCATCGTGTGTCTGCGCTTCCTTGCTGCTCACCCTCCCAAATGAAGCACCTTTCCCCGCGCTGAATGAGGGGATTAAGCGGAAAAGTCTGGCCTGTGTCAGGCTGATCTGGGTTTGCCGGCCGAAAGGAATGTGGGTCAGAGAGACCAAACACAGACACAAATTAGAGCAGAAACACGCTGGCACCCTGCTGCATGTGGAAGGCTCCACCTGCACAAACCATTTCTACGTGTGCAAGATAACTTCAAAGTCATGGAAAAGGAGTCGGACATATTACGTGTTGGTCGTGCTGAAATCTATTTCTTCAAATGAAATGTGGGAATTTGCCTAAACAAGCGAGGCCGGGTCTTTTCCTAGCATACCTGTTGCAGTATTCCTGCCTGACTTAAAATAAAAACATTCAAAAACAGGTGTCTTTCATCTTTTTTGCCGCAGCAACGATAGTCGCAGCTCGTGTCTGCCCAAATGTTTCACAGAAGCTGTTTCCAGGTCCTGCTTGAGTTATTTTTCTGCCAGTAACAGGCCTCCTGGGGAATTTCATGGAGTTTCACACAGATGCTGCCCAGCTCACCAGAAACCACCGGCTGCTCTGCGAAGGAGATGGAGGGAAAGGACATCGCAAGAGAACCAGAGAGGGGCTAAAAAGGCATTTCTGTGAAGGGAAAGGTCCTCATTTGTTATGGACTCAAATACTGAATTGATGTACTTTTACCCCAGTTCAAGCTGCAGTTCAAGCTGCCGTTTAAAAAAAAATAACAAAATTATATATATATATTTTTCCCCCCCATTCAATATGTGCATCAATACAATCTGTACGCTGACAAGTGATTAGCTCAGCTGCAGATCGATCGGTTCTCCTGTAATCGATCGCTTGCTCAGGGCTATTTAATTCAGTTCTTGCACAACATTTTTAGTTCCTGGAATATGATTGACTTGGCAGTTACAAGATACAATTGGTTCACTGCTAGAGAGGGCGGGTTCAAGAGCCAGAGCCTATCAGAAGGGGAAGGGGGCTGTCACGTTGGCAATGCTTCCTACATTAGAAACATTAAAAATGTCTTTAAAACATTTTTTTTTTTAAATGCCACAAGTATTTTCTCATAGTACAGAACTGATTAAAAAAAAAAAACAAACAAACAAACAAAACACATGTAGTATATTGCTTTAACTGCTGCTTTAAAAATAGTATTTAAATTTATTTATAAAATATTTTACCAGGAAGTAATACATTGAGAGTTATCTCTCGTTTTCAAGTATGTCCCTGTTTAATTTCCACTACAACCTCATGGAAATCCTCCAACAGAAACGTTTCATTTAAACCGACGTGCAATAATATTTGCAGTTCTCATCGAAGACTTCTCCAAACCATGTTCTAAACGCCACTTTCACAATGCACCCATAAGTATCACACACACACACACACACGATTAGATATTGCCAATAATGTATCATATCGCATATGAAGTGAGTCCGCTTAGATTTTACGACAACTCCAATGTTGCTCACCCAAATGTGCTAATCCTGTACATAAAGCTTTACACCTTGATAAGTGGATCTGCTGCCTTTACGGAAGCATCAGCGATCATAAGACATCTTTTACTTCACCTCAGACAGCTCCAAGCTGCTCCCCAACTATTTAAGAAAAGCAGCAGCCTAGTAGAAAGCTTCTGTGTATTAGCAAGAACAGTAATACATTGAGGGACAAAACTAGCTCGTCTCTAAGCTGTAGGCTGCTTAATCAGCCATGTTTTATTCTCAACAAGGAAACACCTAACGACAGAGGCCTCCTGCACTCCAGACACGTGGTTATGGGAAGTAAACCTGCACCCGCTGAAAACTGGACTCAAATCACTAATGCATGGAGGTCATTTGGGGAACACGAGACAACCGCATTGTTACATTGCTCTGGGCTGCACGATTTCCAGCCTCTCTGTTGCAGTACAGAAGGATGCACCCATTAAAGTGGGAATAACGTCTCCATCCAGAAAACAGAGACCCCTCAAACGTTAATGGGGAGTGGGGTCTCCAAAATTGACAACTATTATATTGAACTAATTAATACCCAACGCTCTCTAAAATGACAAACCCTGAAGATACCATACTTCAGGGGAGGGATCTTCTGTTGGTGATCACTTGGAGAATCACACAATTAACATGAATGTACAGCAACCTTCAGCAGTCTTTGCTTACATCAAAGCTGAATGCCATTTTCTCAATGAAGAATGGTGCAAGATGTTGGCAATGTATGGAGATAATGCATCTTATCATGACAGGGGTTATCATCTTCCCACACATTCCTTGTTATCGGCTCAGTATATCCTACCTCCAGCTATTCAGCTAAACAAGTTGTGCTGATGCTCAACTGTAAAACTCTGGCTGCGTATTGATTGACAGAACGTGTAGAGGATATGAGCAACAGCAATTAAAATGTGTTTTATGAATCATCCCTCTGAAAAACGCTACTGGAATTGGGAGAAGCTCATGTGATCACTATGAAAATCGCTTTAGCCAAGTGATCCGACTCGGCTTACAAAAAACCATCTCCGTGTAATTGCCTTCCTTGTAACATGCTTAAAGCAAACATTTGGTTTATTTGGCAATTTAGAAAATATATATTTTAATTAGGACCTGTACCAACCAGTTGCTTTCTCTGTCTTTAGCTCTCCTGTCAGAGGAGTAGTAAGGTGAAGGGAGCACGGTCAGGTACTTTGTATAGATAAGAATATGCTCAACACACTGACATCACACAAAAGGGACGGCAACAGGACACCAAACCCACCCAACTCTCAGCTTATCATGTTGACAAACCAATTTTAAAAATGATTTAGAATCAAAGTAAGTATAGATATAGGATAAAGTATCTGTTGTCTAAATTTAGCATAGGTTGAACGCATGTCTTCTTTCAACCTCATCTACTATGTAACTATATAGGCTAAATAATGAATTCCCGAGATTGGTCGATGTTGGTCCCAGAAGGGACAGCACATGGATAACCATCTTCTATACACTGTTCCCTGGTGCACAGCTGGCCAAAACTGCTCAGATCAAACTCTAGAGAACCGCCATCAACACAGAAAGCCGGGATGAGAGAGGCGCACACACGTAGAGCCTTAACTAAACAAGGAATCTGTTTCCAGCTCCGTCACAGCTGATCGCTTTGTGCTTACACAAACACAGAGGTGTAACTTATCCAGACTTGTTCCATGTTACCTCCAAGGAAGCCAGACAATATAAACCAATCGACGCAATGTGGAGAATCCCCTGGAAGGGGCAGAAAACACGGGCTTCCCGTTTATTGTGACCACTGCTTCAGTTTGTACCTGTTTTTTTTTTTTTACCATAAATCTAAAATTCTGGATCTCAATAACATGTATTAGGGTTGGGAAAATGTCCCGCAATATTACCAGACGTACAGTGATATTTACCACAATAAATATCTTTTCAATAAGAAATGTTAAGTCATTCTAAAAAATAAACTATAAAATGTTAAACAAGTTTAGATATCTGATCAAACATTTTATACAAAATTTACATCTGTTTGTAACGAAATCCACCCTTGATCATTTCTCCTGAACATCGGAGAAGGGGGCAGGGGAGGGATTAAGAGGAAAGGGAAAAGCATAGTGCAAACACGTTCTTGTGAAGAGCGGTGCCACATGCACAAAGGGCAGAGATCCGGATTACATTGGTAACTCTTCCTACTTTGCAGATGGGGCACAATTGGTCTTTAAAATGTCAAGACCCCCATGGTTGACTGACGGCAACTCACAACAGCAGCAAGTTTCAACTTTTTTATTTTTTATTATTATTTTGATCATTCCATCATATTGGCATATTGGCCATCTCTACCTAGTATCACTATGGAGACAGAAGCGTGACTATCGAGAATGGAGCAATCTTACGGTGACACAGAGGTAAGGTTACCAACATCTTCAAAAGACAAGACTGGGACCCATCCACATATCAGGACGGATATGTTACTTATAAAACACAGCTGTAACCAGCCTGATGAATGTTAGCTCAATATCTCAAAACCATAGCTCTTTTCTTGTGGTGACACAAGGGCACGGCTCGGCAAAGTTCTCCACCCCCCCCCATAGAGCGACAAAGTTCTCCACCCCCCCATAGAGCGACAAAGTTCTCCACCCCCCCCCATAGAGCGACAAAGTTCTCCACCCCCCACCCCCCCCATAGATAGCTAGGCATCCCAAGATTTATAACAAATAGGGTTCACTCTGTACAAATGAGTAATACCTTAAATGTTAATGAGGATACTTCACAACTGTGGCAAGTCTAAATCTTAACAAGCAGACATTTATTTATAAGAAGTTTTACCAGGAAGTAACACCTTGAGAGTTACCTCTCGTTTTCACTATGTCCTGGGCAGTAAATATCATGTTAAAGTTAGAGGCGAGAGGGGATTTGGCTCCCGACAGAGGTTTGATACAGCATATGGGACTGAGCAGTTATACCCGACTATGGCAACCAGTGTATAAAGAGAAGTTTTATCTACATGTAGACTTCTCATCCCACACGCAAGCGTAACTTTTTAGACGCCCTATTAATATTTAGCCTGTCTTCATCAGGCCGACCCTGGGAAAATTCCCACCATGATGGTGACCTTTTTGCTTCCATTACCACCAAGCACTGGCCCTGCAAGAGACCCCAAACACCGATTCAGAGGGTTTATGCTAAAAAATAAATATGACATCAGTAAATGTATGGCAGCGCCCGCCTGAGGGGAATAACGCAGAGATCTTGTTATTGTGCCTTACCTCTGTGGGAGAGGGTCCGTGAGATGAGACTGTGGCAAGGAGCCCCTTCTGTGGGGCCTCAGGAGCCCATCACGTTTCCCCAGCCCACCCAATGTGCGCTCTGATCCTAGAAGAAAGGAAAAAGAGAGCCAATCAGAGGCGGGCGAAACCCATTTAGGGATCCCTAGGGCGCGCTGAAGCGGGACAAGGCCGAGCAGTGCACCAGGGGGTCCGCGCGAACCCGAGCATCAGAGGAAGCGCTTTACAACCACACCACACCCAAGGATGAACCAATGAGATGTCATGGCGCGTCAGAGCGGCAAAGACTAGCCAATCAGAGGCAGGGTATCCAGGACTCCGCGGCTCTTTCAGGACACCCCATCCAGATAAGGACTGGGACAGGCCGCGCGCTAGAGGGAACAAATCACCTCACCAGATCCTGACACAGTGCGCGGCGGAGGCAGCCGGGCGCGAGCTTACCCCGTGCCGATGAGGAGGTCGGGCCCCAGGGGGGTCAATGAGGGACCCTTTCACCTGCTCTGCGGTGAAGTCGCGAGCTCGTGCTGAGGAGGAGGAGGAGGAGGAGGTGGGTGGGCGGCGAGCCGCTTACGGGATGTTTGGCTCCTGTGAGGTAGAAACTGAGGGAGCCTGTGGATCCGCTATCCCGCGCATGCGCGGACTGCCAGCCCTCTCATATGTGCGGGGATGTTTGGATGGCGACGTGAAGGCGAAGCGCAAAAAAATGTGTACGTCATCGCGTCAATGCAAACCCCGCCCATCAGTGCGAGTAGGTGTGGCTGAGGTGACGTCAGAGTTGTTTCCTTAGTTTCCTTAAAGGGAAGTTGTGTGTGGTGTGTGCGCGTGCCCATGCGCGTGTCCGTGTCCATACATTTTAAGATATTCCAGGCAAAAGGTGACACATTGTGTGCTCATTTGCATGTCATTTCCCAGAATCCCTTGCTGCAGTGGGAGCACTGTATGCGAGGTGATAATGGTTGAAAGGCAGGTTTGCAGACCTGTCTAAGACATGTGAATGTGCTCACAAGTGATATTCTTTATTGAAT